>SOPF01028333.1:518305-666593 GCA_012979155.1 Hypericum perforatum | reverse complement strand
TTCAGTTGTTCATCGCAACTCCTCTGTACTAGAGGACGCCTCCAGCCTGACGTATTTACCCCTAGCGATGCCGCATTCTCGTGCTCCGAGCAACCATCTCTATCCCTCGTATTATGCCATTCCGTATGCTCTCCCTTCCTCGATTCCCTCCCCGTTGGCTCCAAGATTCCCACCCTCGACCCCAACCACACGTTAGTATACCTTCCAACTCTCGTTCCCACCGAATCCATATTCATTGCGGAGGGGAATGTAGGATTGTTGTTGATATTATTCCATGCCATGTATTTAAGATACCTCTTACATAGTTTTAACTAATGTCTATTACTAGGAGGAGAATATTAATTGATTTACGTTTTCAGATGACTGCCTTATATTGTGCGTAATTTTAGGCTACCTATTATTATGGACAACGGAAAGAAACTTTTTAGAAGGGACCTAAATAAAGAAAATTAATTCCAGAGTTAATTATGGACTACCCATTTGTGGAAGCACTGGTGGCGAAATCTGCTCAATCTCGAAAACAAGTTCGCTTTGGAGACTATTTCGGAAGGGTTCAATGTCATCTTAATTGTAAACAAGAAAGTCCTGCTTAAAGTTCTATGTTCCACCTATTCTTGATCATTGTTGTTATTCTGCTGTAGGAACTGTTGGCTTTCTGTGCCTCTGTTTTTCTTTGATTCTTAGGTTTAGTTGGAGATGAGGATTGAGATATTAATGTAGAAACATCTTTTTGGGTTTTGTCAGTTGGCCTTATACGAACTCTTCACGAGGTTGATTATGTAAGATCTAATTGATGTCTACTACTAAGAAGATAATATTAATTACCCCTAAAAAAGATGGCAATATTAACTGATATTATTTTTGTTTTGTAGATGACTAGGCTTACATCTTAACTAATTCTTATGATATTTTTGTTATCTTTGAAAAATTATACCTTGAATTAGTCAGTTCATAAAATCCCATATCAAGTAGTTCTTAAAAAATGTGTTGCATCGCTAACAGTATGAAACTAGCGCAATTTCAGGCTATATATTCTGGATTAGCGTCGTATACAATTCCCTAATGTTAAAGATATTGTTAGTATTATATGGTTATCTTTTGTGAATTCATACTTGCTTGTATAACGGAGCTCTCAGCTTCTTTGTTTTGTATGGAGAAAACGAATTTTAAAAGGGAGCTAGATACAGAAAAATAATTTCGAAGTTGACAAATTTCACCGATAGAGAAAAAGAAGGAATTTAAGGACTACTTTGATTAGATACATTGTCCCTTGTAAGTATCATATATAACAACCAATCACTAGTTGACTCAGTCATGAAGCTGCTGGTGGGCTAATGGCGGATATGATTCTGTGCTTTCTCTCCCCTGATGTTCACTGATTGATAATTGGCCTTTGATCTGGGTTCTATATATCTTCTACTTATTGTCTCATGCCTTGTATTTAGGATAGCTGGCATAGTTCTAGTTAATGTCTACTACTTAATAGGATAATATTATTCCTTGATTTTGTACCGATTATAGAGGACCATCCTATTGCTCTTATCCCGTGCCATGTATTTAGGGTACCATTCTGGAGTCCAGCTAGTGACACGCGTTTAATATACTTTCCACTTTTCTATTAGTGCATGTGTTTTAATTTTTTTTCTTTTGACAATTATACCTCCCGTGGGTACTGTACAGTACGGTAATGTAGCCCCATGTCCTGCACCAAATCGGGACTCTGTATTTAGAGATACATGTTCTAGTTAATGTCTATTACTTAAGAGGATAATATTGCTTGATATTTTACATTTTTTTAGAACGGAAACCATCTTAATATATTATCAACTTGGATAATCCTGATATAAAAAAGAGCTAAACTATAATGGCTGGTCCAGGAGTCAAATTAGGTACGCTCAGTCAAATAGGTTCACTTTGGAGACCCTTTGGGAAAGGTTCAATATCAACTTAATTGAAAACAAGTGGAGGTAAAGTCCTGTTGAAAATTTTATGTTCCACCCATTCTTGATCATTGTTGTTCTGCTGCTGTAGGAATTGTTGGCTTTCTGTGCCTCTGTTTTCTTTTTATGCTTAGTTTTAGTTGGAGATGAGGATTGAGATTCTAACGTAGAAACATTTTTTTTTTGGGTTTTGTTACTTGACTTTAATCACGAACTCTTCATGTTGTTAATCTAGTGGCAGATATGATCTAATATTTGATGATCTAGGATCTTGTTAATATTATTTCATGCCTTGTATTTAGGATACCGTACATAGTTATAATTAATGTCTACTACCAAGAGGATTGTTGAGAAGTGACGAAAAATCTGAAGGGACAGCGACCGGTGGGCACCCCAGCGATCTCTGGGGGATCCAGAGTTTTGGCCTTCGGGCCAGCAACCATTGGGGTACTGTGACAGGTTTTTCCTAATTAGTTCGGGATTCATTTTGAATTCCTAGTACGACTTAGATAGGTTTTCTTGTACCCAAGTGTTGTAGACATCTTACCTAGGGTAATATTAATTATATTTTTCGTTTTTAGCTGACTGCCTTGATGTATCCTCTCTTTGCAGATTTTTAAATGAGGTGACTGTAATTGCCATCGCATTAAAACTGGTTAAAAATAGTACTACAAATTATTATATCAAGAATCGAGGACAGGAAAGGCTGGTTGAAAGAATTGGTCAATCTCGAAGACATGTTCGTTTTGGAAGGTATATGATGAGACTAAGGATGCTGGAGGAAGGTGGAGAGGTCTTGTCTGCTAATGGCTGGAACGAATGGCTTCTCGTCCATGGCTTCGATGGGCTGTTTGTTTGTCAAGCCTCAGACATCCAATAGAGAAAGTGTCTCTGCATTATAATCGTATCCAAATGTGAACTGGGAAATTGAGTGCAGGCTAGTCAAAAGGATGTTCCATGATATTTAAGTGACTAGCTTGGTCTCGATTTCCCAGTTCTCTTTCGAATGAGATTCAAATATAGAAACACTTTTTCTGGGTTTTGTTATTTAGCTTTTTTTTTTGTTGGGAGTTATTTGGCTTTAAACGACCCCTTCATGATGTTGATCTTGTAAGTTCTTAGCAAACTCTAGTTGACTCAATCGTGTAGCTGCCGGTGGGCTAATGGTTGCTGTGGTTTCTCACCCCTGATGTTCACAGGTTCCATGAATTATGACCCGAATTGGTAGATAATACAGTATGGAGTAAGATGATTGGCTTTGATAGTGGTATTCTCTCATGCCTTGTATTTAGGATAGTTTGCATGTTCTAGTTAATGTCTACCTATTTTCGATGAACTTCTATGTGATATTGTTAGTATTATCTTGTTATCCTTCCTGAGATTGGATCAGGTGGGGAGGATAAAAAGTCTCCCTATATAGTAAGGAGACTAAATGTGTAAATTACCCATTATTTAATCACCCAACCACTAATGTAGGAATCTTTAATATATATGTTTCTCTCTCTATTAATTATCCTTTACTAACCGCCCACTAATTTTGGTTTTTAAAAAAGTAACCACCTACATTTCTGCCATAATTATCTCTCTCTAATTAATTCTAAAACAAACCATCCATCTTCTCCTTCCACGTTTCTTCTATTTTTTTAACTTTTCATCTTCTACCAACATCTTCAGTTGCATTACTGATTTGCTTTGTTGCATTGGTGGTTTATTTGGTTAAATTGCTGGTTCAGTTGGTTGCATTGCTAGTTTATTTGGTTGCATTGCTAGTTCAATTGGTTGCATTGCTGGTTTATTTGGTTGTATTACTGGTTTTATTAGTTCCAATGCTGGTTTGAGGGGTTGCATTGCTGGTTTAAGGGATTGAATTACTAGTTTTTTGGTTGCATTAATGGTTTGTTCAATTGTATTACTGGTTTGCTTTGTTGCATTGGTGGTTATTTGGTTGCATTGCTTGTTCAGTTGGTTGTATTGCTAGTTTGTTTGGTTATATTGCTGGTTTCATTGGTTCAATGCTGGTTTGAAGGGTTGCAATGCTAGTTTGAGGGATTGAATTACTAGTTTTTTTTTATTGTATTAATAGTTTGTTCAGTTGTATTACTCGTTTGCTTTGTTGCATTGGTGGTTTATTTGGTTGCATTGCTGGTTCAGTTGGTTGCATTGGTGGTTTATTTGGTTGCATTGCTGGTTCAGTTGGTTGCATTGCTAGTTTGTTTAGTTGTATTGCTGGTTTCATTAGTTGCAATGCTGGTTTGAGGGGTTGCATTGCTGGTTTAAGGGATTCAATTACTGGTTTTTTATTGCATTGCTGGTTTCACGAGAGTGGGTTTTTGTTTATTGAATTTTTTGGAATGTGTATAGAAGGTGAACAGTTTTACTTATTAATAGAAGTCTTTAAACGTGGTGGGAATGTGAACAGTTTTTGTTAATCATTTTATTAATCCCTTTTTTGTTAATTCAAAATTTAAAATGTCCTTAAAAAGGATTTAATTAATATTCATTAATTATCAAGATTTATTAGTTTAGAGCAAAAGTCTTAAATACCCTTGGTAATTAATAGCCGTTAGATCGGAATATATTCCCAAATCATAGTTCTTATATAGGAAGACTTTTTTTCCTCCCCACCTAATCCAATCTCATCCTTTATGACTTCATACTTGCTTATATAACCGGAGCCTCTCATCTCTTTTGTTGTGAATCTAAATCGTCCCGACAGAAAGAAAAAAAAAATAACACATAATTCAAGAACTACCCTTATTATCCCGAGTCACATCGTACTGTGCACGTATCACATTCCCATATATGGACAAATCATATTCTCGTTTCTTGATACGTGCAAAGTATCATTTGACTCAAGATAACAAAACCTTAACACCAAGTCGTATACATGAAAAAAAGATTTCGAAATTCAGTTATTGTGATTTAGAAAGACTGCAGGCAAGTTGAGTGTTCCTGATGGTTGATGGCGGGAACGAATGGCTCTTCGTTCATGGCCTCGACGGGCTGTTTTGTCAAGCCTCAGACGTTTGATCGAGCTGCTCTTCAAAGACCTTATAGACAAGTTCTTGATTGGTGCAGGGGGTCTTCTTCTTAATTTTATCAGTTGTTTGTAAATTTGCGGTTTCGGGTATTCGTACAATGGGCTAAAGAAATAGCTCTAAAAATTGGTAATGGTGATGATCGACTATTTGTTAAAGATGTGATTAGTCTTATTTAATATCAGTGTTTTTATAGGAATATGTACAAAATAATAGCCTAATTACAAGATTAAATATCTTGGATTATTTACAAGACGAGAGATTAGTGATTAATGAGGAAGACAGCTGTTCCGGAAAAGAGTATAGCCTGCAGAAATCTGCAACTTTCTGCTGCATAATTATTCACACTTGTCCTTGGTTCTTGTGAATCTTCAACACTTTTGTTGTATTTTACGTTTTTAGAAGATTGCGTTGAAGCTACACTGCAATTTTCGACATGATAAGGATAATCTGGTATGGACGAATAGGATTCTTGTTTATGTTAATCTCATTCCTTGTATTTAGGCTATCTTACTTGTTCTAGTTAATAATGTCTACTACTTGGAGGATAATATCCCTTGATTTTATTTTTTTTACGTTTTTAGATTACCGGGAGGATCGGCTTCACATGAAATTCTGGATTAGTAGTAAAGTTTTGGGCCGATAAGAACAGGATTATGTTAATTATCATCTTGGTATTGTTAGTACTATCCTTTTATCGCTTCTCACCTTATACTTTCCTATCTAACAGGAGCCTTTATTTAGTATCAGAAGGAGAGAAAAAGATCAGAGTTGATGGCTTCAACGAGGGAGGAAAATCTGCGGATACAAAATTCAAGGACTCTTATTATCTCGAGGCATATCTACTTTAGTGAATTAAAATAAAAGAAATTAAATTTCCATTAACTGTTATTTTCGAATCAAAGAAATATAATTTAGGAAACAATTTCTTAAAACTAATTTCATTTAACATTAATATTTTCTTCCATTTTTTAAAATAGTTATCCCATTCATTTAACATTAAAGAGTGTATAAATCCATGTGTGCTCCAAACTAAAGCCTGTATCTGAAATCTGGAAGAAATAAATGAATTATGTTGTTCTGGCGGCAGAAATGATTTGATACATGATTATTAACAAAAGAAAAATATAGGAAAATAAAGAATAATGAAGACACAGGCCTATAAGTGATTCCTCCATAATTCTAATTCTAGAAACTATAAAGCCTACCCCTGAAATCTGCAATAAATAATTATAAATGAAATCCAACTGGGCATATCATGTGACCGTGAATTTAAGACAATGTGGTCGATCTTTTTCAAATTTTATTTTAATGATATTTTTTATATTCATAAGTTATGAATTTAAATTTTTTCTAAAAACATTAATTTTTTTACTGACTTAAACCAATTACTATTGGTTATCACTATAAATGAATTTTTTATTACTAAAATATTAATTTGAGAGAGAGACGAGGGTGTCTAACTTCAAATCGTCACTGGTCAATTAACACAACTGAACAAAATTTATAGAGGTGAAATAAAAATATTGTAATATCGCCTTCAACAAAGGTTCAACGAGAGTAGTTAAATCAACGAGTCTGTCTATAAATCAAACAAAATAAATAATATATCATCAGACTTCCGTTTGTCCACTTGGGAACTTAATTAGTTAGCATAATTTCAGTTATATGTCATCGAAGCTTTCAAATAATTAGGTTAAAATTTGATCGGGAAAATTTCAATTTCAATTTGTTATGACAAAAAGAAAAATTAAAATATAATATGATATGATATGATATCAAAATCACCAACCCATCGTAACCCACTCTTGATGCTTATAATAAAATAAGGTTAGTAATTGTTGGTAACGGATCAAATTTTGTAGCTTCGAATCAATGTTGTAGATACAAAAAAAAGGCGTCGTTGATTGATGTATCAACACATTAAAAAATTTCATGATTTACATGTGTTCCAGGAATTGATGCGCAAACATCCAAAATGGAATCCCGGCATACAAGAAGATCGATCATTCGGCTTCACCTATTCGACACCGACAAATGATGTGGAGAGTGGTGGAAGCATGAAGAGAAGAAGAACCACAGATGAGAAAACCGACACAATTCCGGATGACTCACCTACTCCAGTTAGTAGAGCTTCAATAATGGAACGTCCAATTGGCCGAGAAGCAGCCAAGAAAAAGCAAAGCGCTAAAGGAAAAGAGAAAGCCAGCACAAGCAATGACGACTTCCCTTTAGAGCTTGATTCACTGCGAATTGAACGGTCACAAGCAAAGGACAAGGCCAAAGATATCATAGACTTCTTGAAAACGAACGAGGAAAAAAGAGACCAACGAATGAGGGAGTACAAAGAAGCCAAGGCGATAAGCGCTAATACAAATACGATAAGCGCTAATGCCAAGATTTCAAACGCTAAGGCCAAAATTCACCAAGCAAATAATGCCGTTCTCCAGGCATTGATTGCTCGAGGAAAAGACCTATCTCTAGACGAGGAAGCGATTAAAAATTATTTAATTTCACAATTGTATAATAAGGATTAATCAAAATCCTTTATGTAATTTCAATTTCATTTTTAAATTTCAATTTTAGTTTTTAAATTTATGTAATCGTTTCCAAGTTCCTATGTAATATATTTCGAATTTATAAAAATTTTTATTTCGCAAAATTTGTTGTTTTAATTTTTTTTGATGTTTTCGAAGTTACACAAAAAAATACTCAAGTTTGGTACAGTTAGCTGAATTAAAAAAAAATTGAGCTGATAAAAAAGCTGACGTAGCGCCCAGGGCGTGGCACTGTAGCAGAAGTGTGAGTGTGAACTGAAAACTGAGAGCAGGGGCGCGCTGACGTGGCACCCAGTGCGTGGCACTGTAACGGGAGTGTGAATGTGGATGGTCTAATTCTAGAAACTATAAAGCCTACCCCTGAAATCTGCAATAAATAATTATAAATGAAATCCAACTGAGCATATCATGTGACCGTGAATTTAAGACAATGAGGTCGATCTTTTTCAAATTTTATTTTAATGATATTTTTTATATTCATAAGTTATGAATTTAATTTTTTTCTAAAAACATTAATTTTTTTACTGACTTAAACCAATTACTATTGGTTATCACTATAAATGAATTTTGTATTACTAAAATATTAACTTGAGAGAGAGACGAGGGTGTCTAACTTTTTTTTAAAGTACGAGGGTGTCTATAACTTCAAATCGTCACTGGTCAATTAACACAACTGAACAAAATTTATAGAGGTGAAATAAAAATATTGTAATATCGCCTTCAACAAAGGTTCAACGAGAGTAGTTATATCAACGAGCCTGTCTATAAATCAAACAAAATAAATATATCATCAGACTTCCGGTTGTCCACTTGGGAATTTAATTAGTTAGCATAATTTCAGTTATATGTCATCGAAGCTTTCAAATAATTAGGCTAAAATTTTGATCGGGAAAATTTCAATTTCAATTTGTTATGACAAAAAGAAAAATTAAAATATAATATGATATGATATGATATCAAAATCACCAACCCATCGTAACCCACTCTTGATGCTTATAATAAAATAAGGTTAGAAATTGTTGGTAACGGATCAAATTTTGTAGCTTCGAATCAATGTTGTAATAAAAAAAAAAACAAGGCGTCGTTGATTGATGTGGCCTCGTTTCTTGATACTCAACATTGACTCAATAACTGCATATAGTGCGAATCGATCAATCTCGAAGACGGGTCTTTTAAAAAGGAAGTTATATGATCAACCTGTGACAAGGTTTCAGTTGAAGCAATAGTTGGGTTTAAGATGCATGTAAGATTTGGTGAAGAGAAGCGATCAAACTTGCATTAACGCTATATACAAAGCTAATCCTAACTCAGCTAAGAGAGATAAAATCTAACTGCGTACAAGGCAAAGCCTATTATACATGAATACGAAACACAACCGTGAACTCTACAAACAACAAGGCCCAAACATGACTCACCATGAAGGGGAAAGGGAGAGGTGGACTTCTCTTTAAGTTGGAGCATGGAGATTAAGAATGTCTAATATGTAAAAAAAAAATTAAAATGCTGCTTGCCGAATACTTCGGTGAAATATCAGCAAACTGAAAATATGTAAGGACAAGATGTAAGACAAACCGATTGAATTGAACATAATCACGGACAAAATGACAATCAATTTCAACAATCTGTTCATGAAATACTAGATTGTAAACAATATGTATCCCAGATTGACTATCACAAACTAGTTGAGAAAAAACAATACCAAGATCACATAGTAACATCTTTAACCACTTTTTGTATGTTTTCGTAGTATAAATCGATATTCAGCCTCCGGAAACAAATGGAAGACGGTCAATTACTTAGTTTTTCAAGAAATCGGTGAAATACCAAGTTGAATAAAGTATCGTACAACTGGTCTAATCAAAATCATAATACGCATAAAGTTGAAAATTACTCTCAGCATAGAAAAAAATATCTTGACCTGAACTACCTTTCTAGTAATGGACCACGCGAAGCATCACATGCAATGCTATTGACGAGGACCTTACATGAAATGAGATAAGATATGAATGCAATATCTCAGTTAGGACGTTTAATCAGTTGATAAATAAAATGACTAATCAATCGTCAATAAGCTTTAGAATCAGCCACAAATAGTGCGATTTTGGGGCAGGAAAGTTGTACAAGTCTGCAAATATTTTCATCCAACCTCAGACAGGTAAAACAAATTATGACAACCCCATTTTGATTATTTTCCGTCAAATCTATCCCATTTAAGAAAAATTACCCTAGAGCCATCCAAGCCATATTTTATTTGATAGACCCATTTGTAATCAATAGCCCCTTTATCATCTTATCAGGCGGCAGTTACACTAACTTCTATGTTCTATTTTGCTTAGGAGCATCAATTTCGTTTTAAATGGCTTCGTGACAACGAGAAATTTTTACAACTTCAAAAAAATATAGGGAAAAGTTCACTTTAGTACCTTGTAGTTTCAGGGATTGACACTTAGCGACTTGTGATTCCCAAGTCATAAAAAACAATCCTGAGTTTTCAAAAAAGGACCTCACGGTCAGCTTCCTTGCTGCCCGAAACTCAAACGACGTCGTTTTGGTATTACGTGACATTCCATTTGGACGGCTCCTATCTTTAAATCAAACTTCAAAATAATCCTATCTTTATTCATATTTTTAAAAACACCCTCTTCAGCCTTAAAAAGTCAACAATGACTAGATAGTAAATCCATCCTCATCCACCTCACCACCCGCCTCCCTCATCTCTCTAAATAATCTCAACACAACCCCATCATCCCTAAGATTCACGTAACTAGAAATCAGCATGTTGTAAGAAACCATGTCCGGTTGGAGAATTTTGTCGAACAGGTCCTGTGTATCCATCTGTGGTTTTGGGATTCAACCTTAGAGGACACCCTGTGGTCTCAATTCTACCTCCACGACCTTGGCTCTCTTCTCCCCTCGAGGAGGCGACTGTGGCGGTGGCAGGAGGCAGGGTGTTGAAGTCCCTTGGCTAGGGAGGGTAGCTTTGGTCGCAGCGATGAGGGGCATCGAGGCTGGGGACGGAATAGTTTTTCTTGAGGAAGATGAGCTGGTCGTTAGACTTCATGACGTTTAGGTGGTGGTTAAGGAGTTTGTTGTATGGCGATGACAAATCCGTCGATTGCTTTTGGCATAGATTAGGAGGAGGAGGGCAGTAGAGATTCGAAGGAAGGAGGACATTGATATTTAGGATTTTAGGTTATTTGAAAAATTAATAAACTAATTTGTATTGTTTTAGAATAAAGTCAGTTTGACACGTCAGCAACATCTTTAGTTTGACTCGTTTGAGTTTCGGGCAACAAGGAAGCTGACCGTGAGGTCCTTTTTGAAAACTTAGGATTATTTTTGATGACTTGGGAACCACAGGTCGTTAAGTGTCAATCCGTGAAACCACATGGTACTATAGTGAACTTTTCACAAAAATATAAGATTTTAGCTACAATAAGATTATTTTATCGTTGTGAGACCGGTTAATGATAGAAGTGCAAATTGCTGGATCAAAAATGAGACCAGGATAGACTGATTAAATAACGAAGAAAGGTACGTTTTGGAACTTGATGGTACATTTTTGGTAAATTTTTAGCTCATTTCAAAATATAAATCTTTTCTCACAAAAATTCAACAATTTAAGTGGCTTCAGGTGCAACTGCATCCCAAGCAATTCTACATTTCAAAGACTGTTTCTGATAATATCTGAAATAAACTACAAAACAAACAAAATTTGGAAACCGGATTAGCGAAGTAAAACAGTAGAGTAACAACCACCCTTCTTATCGAAAATGCTAAATTAGTAAAACTAAGAGTCTCAAGCCGACGTGCAATGTTGTTCCGAACAATGTTAAGTATCTTCTTCTGTTTCTCGACAATCAGTGACATCTTCTTCATTTTCAGGAAAAGTAGTGACGCCTTGTTCTTCAATTTACGGACAAATTGTGCCACCTTGTTCGTTACTTCCTGGAAACATTGTGACACCTTGATCGTTACTTCTTGGAAAAATTGAGACATCATCGCCACGAATCCCATTTTTGGAGAAGACAAAAATAAGTAATTTGTGTGCATGGAACGAGAAATAAGTTAAGATTTCTTCTCTTTATATACAAAGGCGGAGCGAGAGCCATGACCTTTACAATTCACTCCATTAATTAGTGTTCAATATGTATATATTAATTTGGTTCTCGGAAATTGGAAGAGGAAAATGATGAAATTATTAACAGGAGAGACGATTCATTTTTTCCATGATTACTCGGCGCAAATATTTATTTTTTTTAATAAGTAATACCCTATTATATAAAAATGTAAAAGAAAAGGAAACAAAGTTCAGTACACGAGCCCGTGGAATCCTGCTGGCCAACAGTCCTGGTAATCAGGCAGGGCAAGGAAAAGAAAATGCAGAAAAAAGGGAAAAAACAAAAAACACCCAAGCAAGCCAACAAGTGGCAGCAGTGAACGGGGAGCGGTAACAAACCGTGTTTTGTCGTCCCTAGTACCCTCATAGTCGCATCTCAGGGTTTACCAACCTTAAACCCTTTAAGGTACACTGGCTATTTCTTCGCATGCGGTGGCTGGACGCGGACCTGATTGGGAGGCGACACGACGAAATTCGCCCAAGAGTGGTTGCCCACCATAGCCCCGACCATATGTCTGTGCTCCGAGATGTCATCCACCTCGATAAACGGGGCGAGGTGTGTGCGGAGCGGGGTAGCACCCTCTCTGAGTCCAACTAAGTCTGTGCCAATCCTCACCACATCCCTAGACTATGGGTTCGGAGTAGCGGACAAAGGCTGGGAGAAGGTTTGGACAGGAGAACAAGCTTTGGATTTCCCCCGCTTGTTGGTCACGTCCACCCAATCGAGCTCAGTCTGTGGTAGAGAAGTCTGCCTATTGGTCGTGCTCAGGATGGGAGAAGAACCCTCCCCGAGTGAGTCTGGAGCTGCCAAGGCCTACCTTCTTACCAAAAATTTGGCATGACCTATTCGTTTGGGGTCGCCACTAAACCCAGGCTCAGTGCCCGGCACAACGACCACAATACGCGTACCCTGCAAAACCATCATTTAGGCAGGGTAGAGGAAGGTACCTGAGCTGGAGTAGCTGCTGTGGGGATAGTCGGAGTCACATCCACGTGAGTAACTGTAGCTACCACAAGGGTAAGAGTGTCCTCGGGGACTAATACTGCCGACATGGCAGGCACCTCAGAGGGCACCACAGGGGGGACAATGGACTATGCAGGTAAAGCCACCTCTGCCTGCTGTCCATCCTCTGCCTCGTCCTGCTCCTCAATCACATCAAGAGTAGCAAAGGCATTCCCTGTGGGTAGAGGAGTAGAATTACCTGTGCCCTCTTGTGGGAAAGAAGGTGTGTGGTTTGCACACTTTGGTAAAGCAGTAACCTGGGGGTCAGTAGAAGTCTTGGGTTGTGGCTCTGTCCTAGCTTCCCATCTCGATAAAACTGGTTGCATCTTGGAGGATGCAAAGTGCAGGCAAGCACTGCGCAGATGACCCTACGCCTTGCAGTAGACACATACTAGAGTAGAGTCCTGGTACTGAATCTGTACATCTACCTCCCCGTAATCCAGTACCGGGTTGATGTTGGAGGGTCGAGCCTTTGTCGGCTCCATCTCAACGAGGACCTGGACCTGTATGCCATTAACCCTATTAAGGGCCTCTGCGTCTAATCGAATTGGCGTGCCCACTACACTGACAAGGCCAAACACAATGTCGTGGGGTGATATGCTCGCTGCTGAGATCGACGAGCCTAATTCAAACCTTGGAAAGTGTGTACTCCTTTCGAGAGGGTTTGAAAAATGGGACCCACTGTTGCAAGAAAAGCTTGCCGTGCTGCAGCTTCCACAGTCCAGTCTCTCAGATCCGTGCCTTGACCGCAGGATCACTGAATTTGAAGCTGTAGTAACCAAGTCCGATGGAGAGCATGCTCCAAGCCGTAGAGTCCCAAAGTTGGGAGAGCTTCCCACGCAAGGTAGCAGAGGTAAGTGGCTTAGTCCTCTTAGGAAGGACTAAACGGCCGATAAAAGCTCGTGTCCCAAAGTCTTGGCATGAGCTAGAGATGTCCTTGCCAATGATCAAGGCTGGCTTATCTCCAAGTATGATCGGCATCGGGTAGGTGCCAGAGTAATTCTACCCCCCTGTTGCGGTCGTGCCTTGGAAGCATAAGAAGACCGCTATGGTTGCATCTGTTTGCCAACCTGGTTAGTCGTAGTGGTAGTCTCATCAATCGGAGCAGAAATTTGGACATGACCTTCAGGCAAGGACATGACCTTTAGGCAAGGAGTCCAAATCCATGATAGGCTCAGTGCTAGGCTCACATACAATAGCAGTGTCTCCGACCCCTGGTACAGACGAGAAGCTAGATAAACCCAAAATTTCTTGCAAAAAATGCAACACGACCGGCCAAAAAATGGAGGCCTATGAATTGTTGTGGGCCGAAGCCCTAGGAGGGCCCAGAAGGCCTGAAAGGCCAGGAGCAGCCAAAGCGTCGTGGGCCCTTATAGGGTAAGCCAAAGCCCGTGGGTTGGACAAAGGAATCGGGGCCGAGAGGAGGCTCGGGTCAGCCATGGGAAACGGTCTCTGGGCTAAAGGCACGGCAGCTGGGGAGGAGCAGCTCATCTCCGGTGGGCCGAAGGAGCAGCCGGCGAGGGTTAGGAGGCAGAGGAGTCGGCTGTCGACGGTGGAGGGGGTGACCGCGGGGAAGAACGAGGCGGGGAGGAACAACGGCGACACCTGGGGCTGGGCAAGGGTAGCCGTTGGATTTGGCTGAGCTGGGGCAACGTCCTTTGGCGGAGGACGATCGATGATTTGGCCAGAAGCGGTGGCCAATGCCAGAATCGACAAAAACCCTAGAAATTGGGGGTTTTTGATTCTGGCCAAACCAAGCTGATCGGTTGGCACAGTTAGGACTGGAGGAGGGAGGCGAGTGCATTGGTGGAGGAGTTGGGTCACGGTGCAGCCGCACGTAGCAGAGCGAGCTCCATCTTTGTCGGGAAATCCGGAGAATGTAGGGAGGACGATCGGGGATGCTCTAGACTACGAGCGAACACCGACCGGATTGTTTGGAGGAGGAGAAGCTCTTGAGCTGAAGGAGCGACACCAGCGGAGTCGGAATCAGCACTGCAAAGCGAGAGGGCCTCACGGCTATAGTTGACACGAACGATAGGAGGGGCGTCAGCAATCTGGGGCACTCCGGAGCTGGTGGGTAGGCTTGGAAGAACCCCCTGGCCGAGGGCATGGCCGATCTGGTCGCCAATCATCTGTACTTGGGGAGAAGAATTGTTGGTCGTGATGTTACCAAACGCCCTCGGGAAGTTATGGGCATGGAGTACGTAGTTGGCGACGACAATGGATCTCACTATTGTTGGTTAAACAACAAACAATAGCGTGCTATAACTAAAGGGTACTGGCGCAAATATTTATTTCATTCTCTCCTTTTCATGGTTTCCTCGACAATTTTAATTCCTTACAATCTAAAGCCTATACCTAAAATCTGCCAGAAATAAATGGATCCTAAGACCATCCGCAGTGGTGTCCCTGCTACAGTGCGCGTCCTGGGTGTCACGTCAGTCGTGCCCTTGCTCTCAATTTTCAGCTCACAGTGGTGCTCCTGCTACAGTGTCATGTCCTGGGCGCCACGTCAGCTTTTTTCTCAGCTCAGCTTTTTTAAAATTCAGCTAACTCCATCAGACTCGAATATAAATTTGTGTACCTTAAAAAATGCTCAATTTAATTTCGAAGTACCACATTTTGCGAAATAGAAATTTTATAAAATTCGAAATATATTACATGCGAACTTGGAAACAATTACATAAATTTAAAAACATAAATTGCTTAGTTCTTACATTAATCCCAAACTAATATACAAGTTCAATCGCTTTCTCTTATCATCATCTAAGAGGTGCTCGAAAGCGTCTACGACTAACTTGTACGCTTTCTCAGTAATTGCTGATTTGATATTCTCTGGGGCGACGAACTTTCCAACACGACAAAAAGCATGCGCAAAAGTGTCCGGGCTTGCGAAGTTGGGGAGATTGAGGATCTTGTAAGAATTGGGTACCATATCGTAATCTTCGGCAATAAATAAGATGCGGAATGCGGCATGGTAGTGTTTGAAGGTCTCATTGTATGGGTCTAAATGCCATGTCATAATGGACATGTCGTAGGCTTCACGGAGCTTCCCATCTCGAAAATGCTCATATACCATCTTCAACATTGACTCGGCCATAATGAAAAATATGTAGATTGTGAAAGATAAGAAAGATAAGAAATTTTGGTGTGAAAAATTATGAAGAAGGTAGTAGTAATTTATAGAATTTTCAAATGAAGTTGGACCACAAAAATGTTACATGAAATTTTGACCATACACATTTTATTTCATCTGAAAAGTCCCGTTATTTGGATTCAAAAATTTCTATAAAATTAACAAAAAAATATTAAAAATTTTAATTGCACAAAAAGTCAAAAAAAAAACAAACTTATTTTTTAGAAATTTTTTCTGAATTTTTCTGAATTTTTTCATTTTTTTTCCGATTTTTTAAAAAAATTAAAAAAATAAAATAACGTCCCGGGCGACGTGGCCCAATCAGAGGCGTCAGCCTTCGACCAATCCCGGACCGCCACGTGGCGTGCCCAGGGGGCAAGACCACCCCGCTGCGGGTGGTCTAACTGGACTTTTCAGAGCCGAGACGATGTTGGTTCTTTGACGAAGAAGTTTTCAGTTGGCCTTAAACGACCTCTTCGTGGTATTCAATATAAATATTTATTTGGCTCTCGGAACTATCATGAAATTATTAACTGGGAAAGGCAAATTCGTTTAAATAGGCGCAAATATTTATCTCTCTCTCCTTTTCATGGTTTCCTCGACAATTTTAATTCCATACAATCTAAAGCATGGTTCAACTTCCAAGTAATTCTATGATTCTGGTTAAGCAAAAATGTATGAATGACATATTTTATCTCCTTCACCGGTAAAAAAATATTATATAGTCTAGAGGCACATGATTTATGCCAACTCTCTTATAATTTCTTGACCGCAAAATATAAAAAAAATGTCAAACTTGATAAATACACGTAGGAAAACCTTTTTTTTATCTTTCAATGGACAACTCGTAACGGACGAATGTTAGGTCAGCCCACTTGCAACATGTTCAGCCTCTAGATCCTAGCAATCACGGCCCTATTCTTGGGTTTCCCAGAGCCCAAAGCAAATGCATTTTAAGTTTTTAACAACAAAAATAATGAGCTCCTTATTGCAGAATGAGCCATGAGGATTAGAACTGCAACAATTTGATGAGATTCTTGTAGCTTACGAACAGTTGTCGAAGTAGCATCCGAGGCACCGATAAACGAGTAGATACATCAGAGGTACGCGAGTATCTTGAAGTAGACGACGATATACAAGGTAAGGGACAAGAGAGCGAACACATGTTGCCAGAACAGAAGAGCTGAGGCCTCCTTAACTGCATACCCCCTCAGGCTTGCAATAGCTCCGAGCAATATTGCGCTAGGCGATGTGTACTGCAGCAGAAGAACAAACCGGTACATATGATCGTCTTGCACCAGAAAGTTCAGCTTACCAGCCAACACAACAATGCCGATTCCCACAAGAGGCAGCACCAGAAGCCTTGCCACAATCACCCCAATCGTGGTACGGAGGCCGAGTGCAGACTCATTTGGCCCCTCGGCGAGCATTCCCCCAAGAATAAGCATCACGGACGGGACCATGGCCCCACCGATAATCTCTAAGCTATCTGTGGCGAAAGCAAATGGAGCGTCATGTCCAAAGAAGAAAGCTTTAACCTGAGGTACCATTCCTATTCCAACGGCTAATAGTGAGGCAATAGTTGGAGGCTGAAGTATGTGCTGGATCGGTGTCTGCTCAGCAACTATTCTTATCCTCCTCACAACTCTCGGTTCGGCCAGACACGTGATGGACCTGGGACTGCTGCTGCTCCCACCGCCTTCGGCTTCTGCATTGAGATCGAGGTCGGGGAAGTTGGTCAGGGACATGCTCGAGATGCTGTTGAAGATCCTAGCAATGAAGGGCGTCTTAGAATGCTCGGTTTCCTTATCCTCCATGCCTGGCCATTCAGCTTCCACAAGGAGAGGCCTACTGACATTGCCAACGGTTGGCTGTTCCACTATCTCAACTCCTTCCTCGACAATCTCATAAAACTGCAGAGGAGGCTCCATCATGTGATAAACAAGAGTGTATACAAGAATCACAGCAACCCACTGCGCAAAAGACACGTAAGCCACTCCCCTAGAATGACAATGTGGTCCAAACGGCGTATCCTTAGAATGACAGACCGATCCAACAATGGCAAGTGGGAGATTCCCTGTATTCCCAAACGCCGTCATAACGATGGTGAACCTGTTAAACTGGGGAGGTGGCCGGCAAATCGCCACCACCAACACCCCAAGCAAGAAACCGACAGCCGTGCTAACCAACACATTCACCGGAATAAACCACCATAGCCTGATATTCTCCAAAGTCATGGATTCCCCGAGCTCGGTGAAGATCAAGCATGGCAAGAAAAGTGCGAATACCAACTTGCTAAGGAGCTTAAAGGTGGCCTTTGGGATGATCTGAGTCCTCGGATGCGCAAGGATCAACCCGATTATGGTCAGTGACAAGAGTTTCATCAAGGGAACCACTGCAGTTGCCATGGTCGCGCTACCGGACTTCATATGCTCCACAGACAGTTCGCCCAAATACCGAAACATGTTTCCTCCTCTCAAATCAACAGAAGCCAGTCCCTTTCTATAAAGAACAGAACCAAACCAAGTGTTAGGACAACGGAACCGAAATTCGAACATAAGTGAGACGATCATAGCTATAATACGTGGAGATACAATAGCATACATTATAAACCATGGCAACACCAACTCCAAAGCTAAACAAATGAACCAACATCCCAGTCAATATTTGAGACACAGACAAGTGAAACCCAGATGACCAAATGACGAAACCAATACAAGAAATTCACAAGAACACACACACAACACAACTAGGGTTTCTAGGAAATCAGAGGAACAAGGATTCTGGGTCTTGTCTATCTCAATGAAACACATAAATGAAGCTCAAAAACTACACAAAAATAGTAATTGAAAAAATGGAAAATATAATAGGGGAAAGTAAAGGAAGAACCTACTGATCGGGTCAGGATGAGAAGTGGGAGAATCACTGCCAGTTAAACCCCAAGTACAAAGAACAGAGAGGGAGAAGAGATGTTTAAGGTAAATTTTGGTATAAGGTCCAAACGAAAATTCGAGTGATTGTCCCAAGAAGATCAGAATTTGGAAATTTTGTGGATAATTTTCGGCTTCAAATGAGAGCTAAAACTAAAAGACAGACAAATTTGTGTTTTGTCGTTGCCAGAATCAATTATTTCGAGCTTACTGAAATTAATGCTTATCTCTTGCCTTTTTTTTTTGGAGTGGAATCTCTTTCCTATTAGTTTACCTTATATGATGTAAGAAATTCGAATTCAGATTAAATTGATTTGGAATTAAAAAAAAATGCCCTCGTGAGATACTGTGAAACCCACGTTAGGTGATGTGGATGTTGTCGTTCTCGTAATTATGAAGCTTGGCGTCACACCAATCAATTGAATTGAATGATATCAGGTGTAATAATTAATAATTACACTTGCGGGCTATGGACTTTCACATGGCTTCTCTTCCCCTTGAGTTCCCTTTACCAAAACCTACTTTATTAAGTCCACTAGTATAAATAAAAATTATTAAAATTTTACATAATAACTTTTTTAATAAACATTATACAAATTTGAGATTTAATTAATTTGAGATCTAATCCCATACTTTTTTATCTAGATTTTGAGACCATTTGCCTCCGTTCAGGCACATATCAGTTTTAGTTCCCACAAACACAGTTTTTGGTGTATGTTTCGTTTTGTATTAGTGGTCAAGAGAGATTGGTTTCGTTTTTTTTCGGATTTCATTATTTTAATTTCTTGGTATGGTAAAAATGTTCATTTTAATAGGTTCAATTTTTGATTTTTTTGTTTTGTCTAACATGCCCATTTATGTTTTCACGGTACAGAGAAAAAAAAAAGAACATTTTAGTATGGGGTTGTATCTATATTTAAGATGATCTTGATGAGGATCAAACAGCCATTCATGCATTTTTATCGTTGGAGTTGCAAACAACAACTAATTTTTGCTTCTAGGAGTCTGGGCCTGGCTCTCCAGCTATTGTGTTGATATTTTACTAATGAAAGAATATCAGAATATGTGGTTTATATTTTCCAGATGATTGTGAATTGTGATCACTCATACATGGGCCGAAACCAACCGCCAATGTTCAGACAGAGACCGTACTATTTGGGTCTGTCTGGATATGGGCCCTTGAAAGAATTTATAGTTCGGATGCAAAGCCATTTATCCTGTCTGGAGATGGGCCCAATGTTACGACTTACGAGACTGCTGTTTTGCTGAATTGAATTGGAATTCTTCAATTCTCTATGTTCACGGGTTCACCTCCCTCAAAATTGTGTGGTTGTGTGTGTTTATTACAATTCGCGCAAACATCTCATGATATAAACAAAATAAAAGAAAATAATAATGATAAGTTTTAAGGATAATCAAGTTTCGTCATTGTTTATCTCAACAGAACTATATTTCGGTCATATATTTTTGTAGCTTATACCATCCGCATTTATACTTCCGCTACAGTGCGTGTCCTGGACGTCACGTCAGTCGTGCCATTCTCTCAGTTTTCAGCCTACAGTCGTGTCCTCGCTACAGTGTCATGCCCTGAGCGCCACATCAGCTTTTTTCAGCTTGTGTTTTTATAATTCAGCTAAATGTATTAAACTCGAATATTATTTCGCATAACTTTGAAAACACTAAATTAAATTTCGATAAGTTCATTTTTGCAAAATAAAAATTTTATTAAGTTTGAAATATATTACATGAGAACTTAGAAAAAAAATACATTTAAAAAAAATTTAAATTGCACAATTCTTACAATAATCTCAAACTAATTAGCAAGTTTAATCGCCTCTTTTTGCCATCATCTGAGAGTCCCTCGAAAGTTTCAACGACAAGTACGTATGCTTTTGCAGACACACTATAGTTGTTGTTCTGAGGAGCGACGAGCTTCCCAACATGGCATAATACATGGGCAAAAGTGTCTGGGCTGATTGTTGGGGAGCTCAAGGATCTCGTACCAATTGGGCTCTCTATTGTACTTTTTGGCAACAAAGAGGATGCGGAATGTGGCATGGAAGCTTTGGAATGTCTCATTGTAAAGGTCCAAGTGCCATGCCATAATAGACGAATTGTAGGCTTCCTTGATCTTCCCAGCACGAAAATGCTCATTGGTTATCTCCAACATTGACTCGGCCATGCTAATTAAATATGTAAGAGAAGATGAGTAGGTGTGAAATATAATGAAGAAGGTTGAATCTACTTATAGATTTTTGAAATGATTTTGGACCACACCTTATTTCAACAAATGTGCACCACACATTTTTTACAATTACATAATTACATAAGTTTTTCAATTAAATATAATCTGTTGTTTAAATATATAAGTGTATACTTACGATTTAGGGTTAGGGTGAATGTTAGGAAATAGGATAAGGGTTTAGGGTTTAGGATTTTGTAATTTACATCAAATTATATTGCATTCTATTATTTACATTAAATTACATCAAAATAAATAATTTACATTAAATTATATTTTAATACATAAGTTACATCAAATTACATAAAAGTACATCAAATTACATAATTTATCTCGAATGTCAAAATTTTAAGCAATACAAATGAGATTATTGTACTAAACTAATTTTATAAAATTATTAAAAAGGTACAGATATTGAAAAAAAGGTACAAATATTTTTTTTACAATTTTGTTAACCCCAAAAGTCTAATTATTCGGATTCAAAAGTTTGTATAAAATTATCATAAAAAATTTAAAATTTTTTGTTCGAACTGAATTGTTAGAAATGGTAAAAATAATTTTTATAAATTTCTTTGATTTTTTTTATTTTTTTTAAAAAAATTTAAAAACAAATTGCTGGCCTGGGCGACGTGGCCCAATCAAAGCGAGCCACATCGCCCAGTTTACCATGCTAGGCGAAGGGCGAAGAACGCTTCACTGACACGCGAAGGCGCCTCGCGTGTCAGCAAGGTGTGCGAGTCGTCCAATGATGACCCTCCACGTGGCAGCCAGAGGCGCACGCCCCCGGTGCTGCGAGTGGTCTTATAGACATTCTATTATTTTGACCGGTACTACCCTGCTAATTTCAGATTCATTCTCGTTTTCGGTTTGGTATTTTATCGTTATTTCGTAACATGGCACCTTCATCTACCCATTCTTATAAAATCAATTTCCTCTTTCAATTATACTTGAAAATTTTAGTGCCGAGGTCGGGGAGAAATTGAGGTTGTGCCCCTTGGATTCCTATCAATGTTGAGTACAACAGCTACAACTACCTAGAGTAGTTGTCTTCTCACTCTTTTACCATCCTCGCAGTGTCATATCCTTAAGCTAAGTATGTGCAGACCTAAATAAAGAGAAGAGAGATTTGACATCAACATAAGCAATCTCAGGACACCTCATAAATTGTACTGGTCACAATTGAGCATAACAAGTGAAACGACAAGACTATTTTTTTTTTTAAAAGCAAGAGATCGACTCATTTCGTCAAATCATTTAAGTTTTGTACATTGATACAGTTACTATTTGGCTATGACACGACTATCGTACCAGAAGGGTTGTAGTTATGCTTAAATTTCAAGGACTAGAGTCATAGTTTTTTCCTTTTCTGATGAGTTCATGGTCTTGTAGATTTAGATTCGATCTGGTTCCACACATTCGTCCTATTGCATCCAGACACACACCCACATGTAGTAGAATATTTTAGTACAAAACTGTAATATGATTTGATTTGTCTATTTGATGGTTACATTTTTTTCAGGATATATATATATATATACATATATATATAAGACCATTTTCTTCCTTTTAAATTTTATTCATTTTTTGTTGATATATGTGATAACATTTTATAAATTATTTCAACTATAAAATTAGAAAAAAATCATATTCAATTTTTTTTTGAGGGGAAACCCATTCAATCAAAAATTGTAAAACAGATACTAAATGGATTTGACTTTGCCTAATTATCATAATGCATATATCGTGTGAGCATTAATCTATCGCTGATTTAGTGTAAACAATTGACTTTAGTATCATATTGCAATTTTCATATTGCACCCAAAATGTTAATAAATGAGGATATACATTTTTTGCAACTATATATAATTTAGAGCAAACTGTCCTCAGGTCCCCTTCCTTTACTGAAATTACTATTTTCGTCCTTACTATTTCGAAAAAGATACTTTCGTCCCCCAACTTTGGTTAATTATCACTCTCAGGTCCCTGGTACCGGAATCGGAAAAAATCTCCGGTGCCCAGGGACCTAAAATGACATTTTTGCCCTTAAGTCAAAAATTAAAAAAAACTCAGAAAACCCCTCTCTTTCTCTGCTTCTCGTCGGAGTCCCTTTTCTTCCTCCTCGACTGGGAGCCACTCTCGCTGGAGTCCCTCTTCTTCCTCCTCGATCAGGAGCCATTCTCGTCGGAGTCCTTCTTCTTCCTCCTCGACCAGGAGCTACTCTCGCTGGAATCTCTCTTCTTCCTCCTAGACCGGGAGTCGTTCTCGCTAGAGTCCCTCTTCTTCCTCCTCGACCGAGAGCCATTCTCGCCAGAGTACGACGCCGACATCTACTTGGGGAGTAAGAACGTGGTCAACTAGTTCAACCCTCTCTTTCTGAGTTTTTTTTTTATTTTTGACATAAAGAGTAAAAGAGACATTTTAGGTCCCTAAGCGCCGGAGAAATTTTTTGATTCCGATACCAGGGACCTCAGAGTGATTATTAAGCAAAGTTTGGGGACGAAATTCTCTTTTTTGAAATAGCAGGGACAAAAATAGTAATTTCAGCAAATCCTGGTGATATGAGGGCAATTTGCTCTATAATTTATTTATAAACAAGTTTACCGTATTTAAAACTTGTAATGTATTAAGTTCCAAGTTTATATAGGCGTTGAACACACTCCAAAGATTGTACAGATCACTGAAAAAAAAGTCACGAAAGCCATGAAGACTCGAAAGCATTTAAAACTGAGCCCTCTTGGCACGATTAGAGATCTCATCAATTTCAGAGAGATATATTTTTGTCCTTTGTAACTGTTTTAAGGATTCATTGATGTACATGTAACTAGCTAGTTCCAAACGAACTAGACGGCTAGCTGTCCTGATTTATTTTTCGTAATATTATCTTCATCGAGCGATATCCATAATTAGTTAAATATGTAAGCTGGTTTTGCTCCTTTTTGTTGTCCATTTTGTATTAGCACTGTGGGGTTAATTTTTGGAAGCTGTATTTAAGGAGCTTTTATTATGTATGGCTTTGTTATGCGGATATTTAGTACCTTAGATACTGTAATTACTATATAAATGGTGTATTTATCCTTGATATTTTTTATTAGTAAAAACTTTACTTATAAAAAATTGTGTATTAGCATAAAAAAATTAATATGCTATCAAATTGAATCTACGTTTGACCTTCAATTTCATGACATGAGACAAAGTGTTTAAAATCTGCTAATCATGATGCAAACTCTTTAAATTATTGCTCAGTATTTTAAATGTGTGATTCGTTTGAGAAGACGGTGAGATATTTCGGGCTGCTTTTAGAATTACTGAATTTTCATGGGTCATAAGCTTCTAACATGAACTGAGTTGCATTTCGCTATAAGCTACGATGCGGGATAAAAAAAAGGGTGGCAAACAGCTTTGTTCTGTCCTGGCTTAAACAGTTTCGAGCCAAACAGCTGGATTTTCTATTTCAGAATATTGTACGACAACTGAAAAATTGCCTCTCCTCTCACATTGTATTTTTGGAAATTCTCCTCCCACATCTGGTAAGCCAAAAAACAACAATAACAGTACTAAAATATATACACAGACGTTGTACTGTTCTAAAATCTCCTCTTCCGAATTCCACTACATTTTACTTCTTCTTTTTTAAGGCAATTTAATATCCACAACTACAATTTAACCCACCTTTTGTGTGTATATATATACACAGGCGTTGCTCATCTGTTTCCCGCACTCTTCGTTTCTTTATCAAACAAACAATATAGTCTCGTCCATCCATAATATAAGAAGACAAGTCTCATTTTAAAAACTTTATATAACTTTATTTCATCAACCTTTTTACACAACCACCGATAATTTTAGCTAGAATTGAATCTTTAAATTTTTGCTCGTCTTGCATCAAGTAATGTAGCATAAACAGGGAGCTCTCTCTCAGTTCAGTACGAGGCTACCAATGGCTGAAACGTAGCTGCTGACTCGATGGTTCAAGAGCTCATCACAAAGTTTATTGGCATACGAGACTCGTAACTAATAGGAGAAGCTGAGTTGAGATGTGCCTTTTCTTGATCCATCGAAGCAGGAGCTGTGTTAAGCTATGGCTGTCACGCCTTGGACTGAAGGGAGCTCCCTCGCTAAAGTTAACCTTTTACATATGTCTATCTGTTTTTATCAAGATGTCTTAGTTATATATTAAATCTATACATGTGCGTGTATATAGCTTTTCTCTTGAGTTTTGTCTCACAAATGTTTTGATGCTTCGGAGGAAGCAAATTTTAAGTTAACATATCATATAATCCTGCACTAAAAAAGACGGTTATTGTGCATCTAAATTTTTTACAATTTCAAAATTATTATTCATATAATGACGATTTATTGCATATAAATGAACATAAACGAAAAAATATGTTTAGTAAACATGAGCTAATAATTCATTCAAAAACAGTATAATATTTCAATCTAACATATATGTAGCATCTGGCAGGAGACCACCTTAGCCACCTCCATCAACCGAAAGAGCACAACAGCTGTAGAGAATGGGACACTGAGGGCGACCAGAGCCATGAGCCCTAGAGCTAAGGCAGGCCTTGTGTTCATCATCTGGGATTGTAAGATCCCCACTAAGTTGTACACAAGCCCGTCCCACCCCGCGAACCACTCTTTCTCCCACTGCATCCAATCCGAGGGTGGCTCGTAGTTCCTCGACGCCAACTTTCTCTCGTGGATTCTCCTTCTCAGAACGATCATGTTCTCGTCCACCACCCGGCCGCCTCCATGGTCGTGCTCATGTTCATGTGCATGATGGTCTGATGATCCTCTGGCCGCTGAGACGACGAGGCTGGTTTTTTTCATGATCGACGCCGGAAGGGTTGCTCTTGATCGACCGGAAATTGGACTAAAATTTGGGATCAAATTAAATGATGTGTGTAGAGAACTTGTTGATAAACTCGAGTCCATTCGTCCCTTTTCTTTATTCTATTTTAAAAAATGTTTGATTATGAAATTATTGAGATGATTATGGTCTATTTATAGACTTAGGATGGGATTGTAATTTGATTCTTAAATTAATATTTAATCTATTAACTTTGGGTAGATGATCAGACACGTTGTTGTTCGGAAATTGACATACTCAAGCAGAGGCAAAACCGTGTTTAATTAGCAGATTCGGTGACATGTTGAAGATACGGTGACTTTATTATACGAATATAGTTGACCTCGTTTTATTTGTCTATTAATTCTGAATGTACACTACACTTCATCATTTTTCTTCCATTTTGAAAATTTCACATATTAATAGTGAACGGAATTTTATATTCAAACAATCTCAATGCCCGTTGTCTCTTCTTATATTAACAAAAGTTAAAAAAAAATGGTGTCATTCTCAGTTATCCCATGATTAGAAAGCGTAGGAGGTTAGATTACGCGGGAGCTTTCTCCTGGTTAATATCTGAGCAACTAATCTTCAGGTTAGACGCGTCTTTTATTTTTTTGAAGAGCACGAAGATGATTTAATTTTAGTGGCGAGACAGTGCAATTAAGAAAAAGCTTATTTTAAAACGACGTCGCTGTTTGCCAGGCAAAGAGCCTTTCTTAAGTAAATTTAACAGAGAAGTATAAAGAAACGACCGAGAAGGTCAAGTTTTTGGCAAGAAAAACGTATTGCTCATTGCTTTCAAATCCGATCTGATCGGTGACCGTCCCGAATTAAGGTTAAATAATTTTTTATATCACGGTTATATAAATTGTTATGAATTTACATATTACTGGTATATATATCACCAATATGGAACACCTTCAACAAGGTCATTTTTTATTGTGCTAAGATAGATAGTAAATTAATTTTTCATACAATTATTTTACGAGTGAAAGAATCGCTAATTTGGTCGGGATCGAATCCTTAGGCTCTCAGGAACTCTTGTTTTATCTGGACTCGTTCCAGTAGTTTTATTTCTTGGGTGTATCGTTTGGGTGGGTGGCACTAGCTTGATTTTGCGAACTTTTGCTGTGTACAGCACCACAGCTATAGTTTTTATATTACGAGGACTTATTTATAAAAAAAATTACATATTTGAATGTTAAATTTTGGAAAACTTTGAGGTTTAAGATGTAGGCTTTGTTATACGGTTAGGTTGGTTTAACCGGACTTATTATATGTCAACTTTTTTAACATATTGATTCTTGTTTCAAATTTCAGCTAAATATTAACATGGCATATCTGACTGTCCTGTAATTTAATATTTATATAAGAAAGTCATAAAAAAATAGGGCACCTAACTCTATAAAAGTGCAAACATAAAAAAAATCAATAAATGCATATAAATCAATTATTGGAAGATCAAGTATGAAATCTCTAAATACCATTTTTCGAATCAACAGTGTTTCATAAAAATATGATTATACTTGCACAAAAGTTTGATCTCTAAACTCGAAACTAATGGGCCAACTTGCCAATCCAAGATAGATTTTTAATCCTTAGCCCAGTTTTTTTTTTTTTTTTTGCACCCCGCAAACACCATTCCAGAGTTAAATTTTGGTTGTTTCTTATTTGGATAAATAACACATAATTTGGATAACTATTAGGAAATAATAAATGCAGGTTGAGCCACAAACCTGAATTAACACGATCAAAACCGAAATATTTTATACTCCACCATTAGAACAATAGATTAGAGGATACAAATCATGGTATAAAATTGACAGCTACACGTACATATGTACTCCTACGCCAAGGTGCACTTGCTCCAACGTTATCATACATATCTGAATCGACGGAATCGATTCCTAAAATCTGTAATATTGAAGAAAAATTTTTATACTGTACTTATAAAAAAAAATAATACTACGCACACAATAAGCTTATCTCATAGCTGCAAATATTACCCATTTAGCCAACTCCCAAAATTTGTAAACAAACACCATCCCACTTGTTGCCATCATCACAAAGAAAAGAGCAACCATCGCAAGTGCATAACTAGGCCTCATGCTCATAAGAAATATCTGCAAATTACCCACAACATCGCACACATCAGACCCATATCTCCCACCACGATAGTAGTCCTTCTCCCATTGCATCCACCCCGAAGAGACCTCCGCCTTCCGCTCGGCCGCCTCGATCTCGTGGATGCGTCTCCTGAGGACAACCATGGCTCCGTCCACTGATGAATTGTCCTCGAAGTACTCGCGACCGTGCCCATGATGATCCCTTGCTGAAGCTGAGACCATGAGGAGATGTGCACCTGATCTTCTCTTTGCATGAAACGGGTTCGTGTTGATCTTCTTGATTGGAAGACGCAATGGCCACCGGAGGAGGTTGAGAGATGTTGCTTCCATTTCTTCTTGTTTGCTTTGATGCAAACAACAATTTTTTGGTTTGTTTATATCGATGAAAAATTGTTGTATCTTTACTAAAATATTTTAATCTGACTTAATTATAATTTGGATTATACGATATAAGAACAAGAACTAACAACAAACAAGATGTTGTGATGTTTATGAGTGTAGTTTCTTTCGTTACTCTATTTGTAGGAATCATAGGATAGGGAGATATTATATATTTGTATATAGGAATATCAAATTGTTAGGGTAGCTTTTAATTCAGTTAACCGCGTAAGGGATATAATGCGTTGGATTTCGAAGAAGGTGAGGTATAATAGTTGCGTGTTTGGTGATTTTCAAACCATCAATAGTTGAATGCTAGGTTATTTTTCAATCGCAATATTTATTGTATTGATTAATTTTAATTTGATATAATATTAGAATATGTATGATGTTAATAAATCAAAATTAAGATCGGAGATGAATATTATGCGACAAACTTTCCGAATTTAAACAAGGCGTGGGTAGCTTTAAATTCACGTAAGCGCCGAGGAGATATGATCTGTTGGATTTGGAAAAAGAAGGGAAGATGAAATAGTTGCCTAATCTAAGGAAAGTTTCCTCGTGAATTCTGAGTGTTTTATCAAAGAAATTATAAAAATATTTACTAATAAGAGACAATACATGTGATAATGTTAAAAATATTATTAAAAAATTCTCATAAAGTATGATCAAATACACAAAATGTTTATAGTTTTTGGTAGTATCTTCAAGAAATAATTAATTATAAAGAGAATAGCTTAGTTGATTTGTAACGTTATCAAGTAACAACGGCGACGCTACTTTTATATTCCTGCAAATTGATTTGGGAGTTTGGAGAAACTTATAAGCTAATCGACTTAAGGTATACATGTGCTTTGGAATTTTTTTTTAGTATTTTTAACAATCCAATTTTTATACAATGTGAATTATAAATTGTAAATATTGAGTAGTTTGGAACTATAGAAATAACTAAATTGTATTATATATTGACAACGTCGCTAACCAATAAAGTACTAATTTAAAGCTCACATAAAGTTAATTAATTTTAGAAGCATGATTTTCAAGCAAATATTCAATGGCAATCGATACAATTTTTTAATTGCCGACACATAATAACGGCAATAAGTTTATTATTAATTGTTTATTATCTAACGATTTCGTGTTCGGCTGCGGCCACCCGTAATAAATGCAAGATCGAAAATAATCAAATCCATATCAAATAATGAACTATTAATAAATTTGATTCCATGTATCAAGAATTGTCCTGTCATTTTCAAGGAGGAGCTCTCGCACGTCCATTAACCGACTTCTCTCGTCTGAATTATGGGGATATCATCTTATCTAACATACATATATTATATAGGAAAACTTCATATGATCCAAAATAAATAAAAATAAAAACATTTTCAATAATATTGGAAGAACTTTGAAAAGTCCCACCTAGCATGAGTAAAGATTTGCTACTTCTCAGTGCATGAGGAATGAAAAGCGAAAAGAGCCTGATTTAGATGTAACGAATGTTCGTATATGAGATCGATAATGAAAAACATAGAGAGCTTCTAATTTGGGATTATGTGAATACGTTTTCAGTCCATGTGCATGAACTGTCTTTGTCACCAATACTTAAATTGCGTACAATTTAATAAGCGGCATTGAAATAGTAATTGCATGTTAATTAAAACCAATTAATCAAATCAACATTATGTTTTCAAAAGAAAATTCGATTAGATTGATAGATCAAGTAGTACCCACCTAGAAGAGAAAAGTCATATTGACTTGCAATAAAAACTCAGAGAGTGAAATTTGTATGCGTTCGAATCCGGGCTAGATTAGTTGATAGCTTAGTTGATTTAGTGAATGCTAAATAATTCGATTCTGATATACAGGACATGTCCTCTGTGTCCGAGGCCATTACAAGAGCTACATTCGGGCAAGTTAAACTCTTGCAGGGAGCAGGTAGACGGAGCTCGACGAGACTTACCTTGTTCGCGCATAATGCATCTCCTTTTTTACTTGTCACCTGTACGAGACAAACCGATAAATGATGGTTCGTCTAATAATGATTCCCTTAATCCCCAAATGACTACAAACCTTCTAAGACAAACGGACGAATCTCGTCGACGGTAGGTGAATCGAGCAGCTGGTTTGGTTTGTCTTGGGTATCGGAAGGAGGATCTAGTTGCTGAAGTTGGTTGGGTTTCGAGGGCTCGAGCTGTATAGCGTGGTGGGTATGTCCAGGAGCTGGAGGCTCAAGTTGCTGGTATTTTGGTTTGTTTCTCTCAAGAAGGACATAGGTTGTGCAATACCAGAACAGTAGAATTCTGCTCTGAGCTATTACTGTTTCATTGATTTGACGTCCTCCAAAGGACAGCCGCTCGAGTGCCTGGAACGGAGAACATAAATGCAGAAATGAAAGTCAAGAATGGAATGTTCAAAGGCTGAATCGTGTCTGCTTCGGGTTCTAGATGTGTATAGGATGATATTACCTGTTCACCAGTTTCGACGTCAAAATGATTTTGACGATCAAAAGAAAGCCCTCTAAACTCGTTGATGCACAGCCCTTGGAAAGCCCTAACAGAAGGAGAACAAGTAAGAACATACATGAGAATCTTCCAAACCAAAGGAAAATCTGAAATGAAAGTTACCATCTTATCAGAGAAACACGAGGAATCCATCGGAAGATTATTGGTGTGTTATCGGAATTGACATAATAGCCACCAAAAACAATGAACACAGTCATAAGGGATGGTCCCACAGCCATTGCAGCTTCTGTAGAAGGAACCATAGCCCCAACTGTAAGACCCATTGCAGATGCAGCAAAAGATTCAGCTGTCACAATTCCACAGAACTTCCCAAACCTAGAACAGGAAAACCTTCAATCAGTACTTGTGGTCGCTTTACTGAGAAAACTTGTCAACCCTCCTTGTTAGAAGCTAAGAAACTTGTCTAAATTAGTTTCAATAGCTCAAAAGGTAACGTGGGAGCAGTTAAGTTCGCCAGAAGGTTCCGGCATATGTACGTTGATTTATAATGACGGAAACAATTAAAGCAACAGGCAACAGCATAACCATTCTTAAGCCAAAGCTTGCCTCTGGCGTGGTTTAGGAACAGGCCGTGTTATGAAGACAAAAAGAAACTCTGGTAAGAGAACCCTGGACATTGCAACATTCAATATACTCATCGGTTCCAGTATGTGGACTACGAAACCATACCTGGACAAGTTCGGATGCAGACGAGCCATAGGGTAAACGAAAGCACCAAATAATAATGGAAATGCTGCTCCAACAGGAACTTCAGCTATCAATTTCGACAGTAGATAAGGTCCCAAGGCATAAGATCCTTTTGCACGTTCTCGATCCACAATTGCACGTTCCTTGGGAAAGACTCCAACAGTTTTGGTAAGAGCAGCCATTGCTGTGTTTATTGCTGCAACCTGAGGGTATGACCAATACAAAAAAGGGACAGTCCTCTTCAGCAAAAAACATGACATTCAAATAGTTGCACAATCACAAGCTTTGACAGGATCAACATGAAACTTGCATGGAATCAAGGAATAACCTAGTTACCTGAAGCAATCCCATCCTATCTTGTATTGAGGACTGAGATCTTCCCATCCTCCAAAATACTGATCCAAATATGATAGCCGATGCAATAGACATTCTTGCTCGAACTTTGTTTGTTGGGCCATCCCGAGAAGCCTAGTAATTCATGTAGACCAAATCAGCAAAAGAAGAATTTCATTACCAGAAAAGGGTAGATTTTATATCAGTTCCTCTGAATACTTTTTCGCCTGTAAGAACGGGTAGATCCCGAGTCCATTGTGAAGTCCATGACCCGTTGTGCACACGACCCTCATTTGAAAAGTACGAGAGGCAGGGAAGCCTGTGCAAGCTTCAGCCCGGTGGGCTTCGTTTGAGAGTGCGTGTTGAACAAGTGGGTTGGGCAAGTTTATAAATGTGCATAATCCACCTACCCATTGCCTTAAAGTTATGGGTTGGATTTGGAGATCCTAACTTATAGGAATTTCCATATCCTACCAATTCCTTAAGGTAGTGAGTAGGTGAATCTTCCAGCCTTATAAACCAACCCATCTCACTTGCAACATCTGATGTTGGATACTCTCCAAAACGCCCCCTTAAATGAAGCTCATTGAGCTGAAGTTGCACAGGCCTACAATACCTCTCGTGCTTTCAAACGGGGATCATGCGAGCATATGGGCCATGGGCTCGTTAGAGCAATTGGTTCTGATACCAAAAAGGAATTTCCAAATCCTACTCAAAACCTTAAGGTAGTGAGTAGATGGATCTTCCTACCTTATAAACCAATCCATACCACTTGCGACTTCCAATGTGGGATATTCTCCGAAAAAATGTAGCTCAAGGGACTATGTAGGATAAAACTGTACTTTAGGTTAATCTATCAATTCATTGTAAGTAAGTCATAAGCTAGAATCAGTCAAACTTGATTTCAAAAGAAAGATATTCCTGCTAGGTATCATGCATCTTCTTCATCCTACAAATAACATAAACAATGAAATAAATACTTAAAACATAAATACTAACCTGCATCCATGCCCGCTTTAAGAGCAACCAGAATTGCCTCCACCATGTCCCCTTCCTCTGCGCCACAATTTTCTTTTTGGAAGTGAAACCATCTTCTGAGCTCTCCCTCGTGATAAGTGGGGTTGCATAAAGAGTAAGTGTTAACTGTTGTGAAAATGATTCCACGAGAGCATCTATCCTTTTCCTAGAGGAGTATACACTTTCAGCAGAAGTGTAATCAATGGATATGAGATCCGCCAAAAATTCAGCAGGATTTACATGATCTGGGCAAATATACCTGTTGAATCACAGTCCAAGGATTGAAAATCAAACAATTTCAATCAAACAATGACTAAGCACTTGACAAAGAGAGATTTGTAATGTGATGTCCAAAACATACATTGAGAGTGACATTTGAGAATTCTGAATTAGTAGAAAGTAAAATAAAGATGGATAAAGTAGAAAAGGAACACGGCTAACCCAAATTTTGAGAAGTATGCTAATGCTTCATCATGTGCAGGGCCAGCATAAATGAGTGAACCTTCTGATAGCAGCACAATGTCGTCAAACTTAATATAAACTGAACTTCTAGGCTGATGTATCGAACAAATAACAGTATGGCCATCTTCTGCAAGTTGCCTGAGAGTTTCCATCACTCTCTCAGCCTGGAAAGCATCGAGACCTAAGAAGACAACATTTCAGAAGATGGCATGCAATACTTGAAAAGCACTTCACAAGTAGGATCCGAACTAGAAAACTTTATAGGTATAACGCAAGAAAAGAACACTGTAAACGAACAAACTTCACTTCAGTATATTACAAGGGGTCATGTGTGGCTTCTCCTTGCAAGCTGGCATGTCTCGCATGTCATACTTTGGATTGTCAACCAAAGGCCATATGGCAAAGGTTGCTAGGTTCCATATGCTTTACTATTTTCAGCATTATCCACATAAAGTTATTGTGACAGATAAGGCTTTCATCTCCAACAAATTCAATAATTCATATTACGTAGGAGCCACCTTTTTTGTTGAACATTTATGCATAATTGAGCAAGAGAGGGAATCTTCATCATATGTTTGAGAAGACATTCCAAAGGAAAATTAACAACAAAATCAAATTAGCTATAGATCCATGGGGCAAAACGGCATGAAACTCTTGCATACCGGTGGTAGGTTCATCAGCAAAGATGACAGATGGACTTGCAATAAGTTCGCAAGCCAGTGATAGACGTTTCTTTTCACCACCACTGATGCCCCGAACTTTTGCATCACCAACAATTGTATCAGCACAACTGACCTTTAAAAAAGATAATCAGAGATTAAAATAAAACCATCAGACAGCCCTCGAGAGCAACTCGAGTAATTGAGAGTCAATTCTCAAATAAGTGGCTTCGTTATTAGCTCATTGATGGAATTGAAAATTGACAGTGCAAAACCGACAAGTTCATACAAACATAAACAAGTTTAAGCTGATTGGATTCACAAACAAGGAAACAAGCGTGCAAAGCAGTTTTTCTCTTACCAAACCCAACTTGAACAACAGACCATTTACATATTCATCCCTATCTTCCACTTTAGACAGCTTGGGAAGCTGAAGCTCCGCAGCAAGAGACAGTGTTTCCCTCACTGTAAGCTGCGAGAAGAATAGATCCTCCTGTCGCACAAATGCAAATCTGAAACATGCAAACACGAGACTCACTAACAAAAATCACCCTGTACACACATCAACGAAACACACATACCAAATCGTAATTGTGTACACAACTTCTCGGCCTTCAATTAATTGGGAAGTTATCAACAAATGAGCAACCTTATCTACGATAAAGCCTTATCAGCTTAATAATTTTGGTTTCTTGCACACGAAAAAAACCAAGCAGATACATAAATATCACATAAAAATTTAAACTGAAGTGATGGATTTTAACTGCAGAGCAGTAAACTGAAAAAATAAAAATTCAAACTGCTAGGCACGGTCGAAAAGTTTTCCATAAAGACATTTGCCACGTGGATACTAAAGCTGGGGCTAAAATTAACATGCATGGCATTTTGGGAGAAAAAAAGACGAAGACTCACTTATAACCGGCGGCGCCCTTGGAACCGAACCTAACGCCGTTAACCTCCAGTAAGCCGGACAAGCTGAGGCTGGGGGACGTCGCTAGCTGCCCGGCGAGGACGTTAAGCAACGTCGTCTTCCCCGACCCCGACGGCCCCATTATGGCCAGCAACCGCCCCGGCCTCGCTTCGCCGCTCACATCGTTTAGCAAAAACCTCACCTAATAGACCATGCAGTGTGTTAAAATGACCAAAAAGGACAAGACTCAAATTTCTCGACCACCGGAGAACTCACGGATTTCGAGGACTTGTCGGAGAGCGCGCAGCTGATGCTCCTCCACCGGATAGTCACCGGGACTACGTTCCCGGCGGCCGGAGCCGCCTCCTTCTCCGAGTCGATTCCGCCTTCCTCCTCTTCGGGGGAAGGGAGCGCGGGACCAGGGCCGGAGAAGAGGCGGAGGAAGAGGGCGACGGCGGCGGCCGCCACCAACTGACCGATCCCGCTCCCGCCGAAGCTCATCGCCTGGCCCACCGCTTTCCCGCCAAAATGCACCATTCCTCCCCTTCACTTGGTAACCGCAACGCACAAACGATGTCGTTTTTAGTTCGCTAGCTCCTTTATTTTTTTGTAACAGCCAAGCAAGTGAGGCGAAATGGAAGGATAAGGGAGTGGTGGATGATTAATTACGTACGTCCGTTGCGAGACTTGGGCTGGACTTGTGCTGTGAGTTTTTGGTTTACGTTGGGCCCCCAATGTGATTTGGGCCTGGGCTTCGAAATATACCGAAGGAATCTGACTCTGTTATGAAGCATTGAAATTCCGGATTAATTGAAATTAGACTACGATGGAAGACATTTTTTGTTTGTTTGGGGCACCATCTTAACTTTCAAATTAACACCAATTTCGCTAGAATGTGAGCTCAATTATTACGCTGCCTCCCGTGAAGATGCAAAGCGCCAGTTGCGAATCTAAGTAGTCTACCTTTAAAATGTGTTGTTTTGAAATAAATGATCATTGTACTTAGATTCAACTTCGAGGGTTTTCTTTACCCAAAAAATGTCCCACGACGATATCAAAATAAAAATAAAGATATAAATAATTCATTGATACTAAAACATGACAAAATTTGGCTAATTGCTTGACCCGAGGTCATAACTATTGAAGAGTGAAAAAAATTTGAATTTTTCAATACCTCATTACCAAACAAATATAGTGTAGTTATGAAATTCTGAGTCAAATTAACTTTAAAACAATCAAAATCAAACTTTTAATTAAAGCGATTGACCTTTTTGGATAATATCAAACCATAAGTTGGCTACCATTTTGTACCTCCATAAATCTACAAATTTCGTGGCCTGATTATTTAAAATTGCAATCTAAGTATGTAACTGTTATTGGACTGAGCTTTTATGCTGTAACCAGGAAAGGTATAATTTTAAAAGGTCAAAATCCGGAGGAGCTTCTCCACAATAAATATACTAAAACTATAAAGGCTCACAAAGGGAAAATGATGAGACCCAATCATATGAAACCATGTGTCACGTCCCAGAAGACTCTGATGACGTCACAAGCACAACAAGATAAGTTATACTAGACTTAGTTTGTAAGACAATTGTAAGTGATAATTAATATTTGAGGACTCATCATTGACTAGTAAAATTTCTCAATCTAAATAAGAACTCTTATTACAATGAGAATGAAATCTAATTGGTTAAAATTTTCTTGATTTTTCATGAATTATACCATGCTATATCCATCTCTTACGCACAATACAATAAAGTAAGACAGTATCAACATACGTTCCTGTTATATTCAGATTCGAAGTTCTCAAAATTTTGTAGGCAATCTTAATTAGTCAATTATATTGCAGCTTACCTTTCAATAAAAAAAATATCCGAATAAAATTTTACCATCAAGAATTTCATAATGTTAAAAATAATTCGAAGTTTTACTTCAAGCAGACACGATTTCACATTTGGATTTTACCATCATAAAATTACTAAGAATTAAGGGGAGAGCTAATAATATTTTTGAACAACAAGTACTTCGATAAATTCGTTGAAAGAATTGTGCTATACTAATTAAAATATTTTTAGCTCGAATTATCAACAATGTAATAATGTCAAATAGTTGTTAAGAGAAATTTACAACCTTTAAAAATACTTATAAATCGAAATTAATTAGTCAATTGAGTACAAATTTTATATTAAAAACTAGTATTATTTACCAAATTCGGTCCTTTGCGGTTTGCCCACTTCAAATCCACTCTAATCCCCTTTAAAGCTGGCATTCAGGAGTGCTTGTGCTTGTCACAATCCCCTCCATACTCTACATCAACAAGAATATAAAGATGAGATGATAATAACAAAAGTTTAGCTTCAGGCCCCACAGGAACAAAAAGCAGAGGAAGCAGACAAGAGGGTGTCATAGAAACTCATGGATGTCCTCTAAAAAATTCTTGTACCCATCGGCGCCCACCAATACAATTGAGAATCAAAATCAAGATTGCCCAGTGTCCTTATCATCCTCATAAGAGAGTTCGAGATATTATTTTTTTAACCATACAATTGCTTTATATTATTCTCTCTATATTTATTTCCCCCTCTCTCCATTATTCCTTGTTCCTCCGCTTATCAATATGGAGAGGCCTTCCCTGTTGGAATTCCTGTGTTTTTTAGTTCTAGTTATTAATGTTAGGACATGGGCAGAAGAGGACAGGCTCTTGAACGTGTCCAAGTTGGAGAAATATGTCGATGAGCTTCTCGACATTCCCAAAATCCAAAGCTACGAGCTTGCCAATGGTGTATTCAAGACCAAGCATATGGAGATTGGCATGTACATGAAAAAATGGGTTAGTTTATCTCTCGTTATTCATAGACGAATACCGTCCAATTCTATTAAAAATATATTAATTTTATAATTTGTAAATTGTGAAACCAATAACAACTGTATCAATTTCTGTTAATCAATAACCGCCTCTTATTATTTTGTGTTTTGAAAATTATCGTCTTAGTTCTGAAGACAAGTTGCTTTGTTTGCTCCGGTTTTAGATTATTTCGAGCACATCGTCGATGAGTACAATGGTCGTTCATGTCTAGAGTACTTTACTGCAACGTTTTTTTATTCGTGCTGAAATATACAATTTAAAGAAGATTTTAGTTAACAAAGATAGGGAATATATGGAATTTTGATTCATGCCACCTTTTCTAGATTTCTTTTCAATTTGTTAAACAAAGGAATAAATGGGAATCAGATTTGATTTTTCCATGACAAGTCATTCATTTGTTTAAATATTAATTCATAAATATTTTATTGCAATTTCTTTACCTATTTATAAGTGAGAATTAATTTCTAGGAAAAGTAAACTTAAAGCTTCATTCAGCCGTGTTATATCACAAAAAGCATGTTAAAAGTAAAACCAAGCCAGTAAATTAAAGCACAAAGGCATAACTCAGAATTACATATGAATGTAACAGTATGACTTTAAAGATAATATTTCTTTCAAAAGAATGCTCTAACTTATTATTATTTTCCTTCTCTTCCGATGTAGAAATTTCACAGGGACATCCCACCAACACCGGTGTTTGCATACGGGGAATCAATGTCAACTGCAAGTGTGCCTGGTCCCACAATCGAGTCCATGTATGGAGTTGACACATATGTGACATGGATGAATTACCTCCCTACATTGCACATCCTTCCGTCGGATCCAACCATACCCACCGCCATGCCGGCCACCGGTATCCCCACCGTGGTGCACCTGCACGGCAACCTTGGCGAACCCGAAAGCGACGGATACGCTATGTCATGGTTCACCAATGGGTTTCGAGAGGTCGGGAAGACTTGGAAGAACAAGACGTACCACTACCTGAACGAGCAGCAACCCGGGAACATGTGGTACCATGACCATGCCATGGGGTTGACTAGGGTCAACATCCTAGCTGGCCTGGTTGGGACATATATAATTCGGCAACCAACGATTGAGTCACGAATCGGACTACCTAGCGGGGTGTACGATCGGTCGTTGGTTATTTTCGATCGTGCATTTCGCTCCAACGGGTCTTTGTACATGAATTCCACAGGTGACAATCCATCCATACATCCCCAATGGCAACCTGAGTACTTTGGAGATGCAATTGTGGTTAACGGAAAAGTGTGGCCTCGGATGACCGTTGAACGACGGAAGTATCGGTTCAGAATAGTCAACGCTTGCAATGCCAGGTTTCTGAGATTATATTTTCCTAACGGGTTGAAGTTCATTTACGTGGGATCTGACTCGGCCTATCTTGGAGCTCCTGTAGAGATCAACACGGCTTTTATCGCCCCATCCGAGATCGCAGACGTGGTCATTGACTTCTCAAAGTCAAAGACCGACACAGTCGTCCTACTCAATGGTGCACCTTACCCCTTTCCTACAGGCGACCCAACAAATGACGACAATGGAAAAGTCATGAAGTTTTTCATCGACAAACGCCGTGTACTCGACAGGTCACGTGTCCCAAAGAAGCTCATATCATATCCATCCCCGAACCCGTCCAATGCGACGAAGACACGTTACATCGCGCTATTCGAGTACGAGAGCCCGACCGGAGACCCGACCCACCTTCTAATCAATGCAAAGTCCTTTGATGACCCGGTGACCGAGACACCAAAGGAGGGAACCACCGAGATTTGGAACATAATCAATCTAACAGAAGACAACCACCCTCTTCATATCCACTTGGGGCTGTTCTCCGTTCTAGATCAAACAGCATTGGTCAACAAGGATGAGTTTAAAGCTTGCATGGATGCCAAAAACGACGCCGTGAAATGCCAGATAGACAAGTATGCACGTGGCAATAAAACATCTGTGGTGGCCCACGAGAAAGGGTGGAAGAACGTATACAAGATAATGCCCGGATACTTGACCAAGATTTTGGTACGGTTTGCTTACATACACTCGGATGCACCATACGCCTTCGATGCAACCAGCGAGCCTGGCTATGTCTACCATTGTCACGTAAGTTAATCTTTCATTGACTCTTTTTGTTCTTTTCTTAATTTTTGATATTTAGAGTAGGTAACTATTATAATTCAGGTGTCAACCAGAAATTTATGATTTTATTAATATTTCCCCCATATGGCAAAGGAAAATAAAAACATAGCTATTGATTTCTAGCTACTGTATAGCCTCGCTATATATAGGTGACTTGCACTTATTTGTAGAGCCTTGCTTATTATATATGGTTCTTTTTATAATACTTAGTAATGGGTGACATGGAATCAATCTTTGAAGGAAGCTTGTGTCCTTGTTTATGCAGATATTGGATCACGAAGACAACGTTATGATGCGACCCCTAAAATTGATCAAATGAAAGAGGAGAGTTGACAGTTATAGTGGATTTTTCATAAATACCAGAAATAATACATGAGCTAATATGTCTGCGAATTTCGTTTTATTTTATATTAACCTATCACTTGATGATTTAAAATTCATATGGACCCTTTACTCATCTTTCTTAAATATATAATTATGCCCTCATACCGCAACATGTTGGAATTTTATCTTGATCCATCCTATTTAAAACAAGTGTTATCCAAAAATTATAAGAGAAAACGTTCAAATTTTATTAAAAAACAAATCATTTTTATACGTATTTTCTATCGCAAAACTTCATAATTTGGTGGGGAAAATTTTAGTACAAGCTAGACACGCATTTTTTGTTTTCTACAGGACTCACGTGTGAGGGACAAAGTAACAATTGTCTTATTCTATATGCTGGCCAGAATGACATATTTTTGTTGGTCGAAATGACATATTTTTGTTGATCAAAATATCATATTTCTGTTTATTGGAATGATATAGTAAAATTAGTATGAGTAGCGTGTTGGTGGTAGTCTAAATACCATGTTACTATTACTCAATTATGATGTATTTATGTTAGTCTAAAAATAGCACGTTCTTGTTAGTATGATAAGGCGTGTTACTGTGTTGCTATTAGTCTGAATGATGTGTTCATGTTAGTCTGAAAATGACGTATTGCTATAGATCAAAATGACGTAGTGCACTTAGTTTGAATGACCTGTTTAAGTCAAAATAGGAAAATTCGGAACTACTCGTCATCGTGTTTATGGAAGGTGTGGATCAAGTTCTCCTCATTGTTGCGGTTGTGGAGGCTCTATATCTAGAACTCCATATCTCTAAGATCCAAGTATAGTGAGCTTCCCTTCGTCATTAGGATCCAAACGCAATATTAGGACACATTATTGCCGTGGAGACATCAAGCTAGAAGAGACAAGCAGAATTTATCATCAAGATCTAACGGTGGACTCACCGATCATCATCGAGATCTCAGCGGTCACATCCAAGTCATGTTCTTATCGGAGTCATCGACTCCAACATTCTAGAACAGCGTCTCTATCGAGGTACAAGAAAACCCATGCCAGCAGGGATGAAAATAACTTTACAAGGAAGAGGAGGAAGAGAGAGAAGAGAGATTGTTGAAAAATAGTAAGAGAAAAGAATAAAGGGAAGGGTTTGCGAGGAAGAGAATAAAGCTTAAATGAGTGGTAAACTAGCTAAACTGCTTCTTTTTGTCCCCTTCCTTTTATGCTTATAAGAGTAGGCTTGCTCCTTGCCAGCGTATGCTTAATACTGTGTTTCCTTGAAATAAGCTTTACGCTTAGGTCTTGAACGTATGCTGAATTCTGAATAATGTGCTCCAAGCGTACGCTTGATCGCTGCATACCCTTGCTCGGCACGGGGCGTCCATTAAAGGTATGGTATCTTTCAAATTAGGGAAGATGGTGTTAAGGAAACAACTACATAAAATGGAAAGCCAATAATACCTACGAGTTATAGCGTTTGATGACCCGAATTCCACTTTAATTACCATAAGGCTAGCACTCATGAGTTCTTGTCACAAGTCCCCTCCTTTTCTATACTGAAAAGGATATAAAGAAGAGATGATAATAACAATAGTATAGATTCAAGCCCCACAAGAACAAAAAGTAGAGGAAACAGACAAGAAACTCAAAATCAGCTTTCTCCATTCTCCTCGTTTCTCTATCCTATCCTCATAAGAGATTTCCAGATACTTACTAATTATTTATTTCCAACCATACAATTTCTCTATATTATACTCTTTATACTTATTTTCCCTCCGTCAACTGCTCCTCTATCCTACACTCATCAATATGGCGAGGCCTTTCCTATTGGAAATCCTATGTTTATTAGTTCTAGTGATTAATTTTAGGACAGGGGCAGCGGAAGACAGGCTCTTGAACGTGTCCAATTTGGAGAAATTTGTCGATGAGCTTCTCGACATTCCCAAAATCCATGGCTATAAGCTTGAAAATGGTTTATTTAAGACCAAGCACATGAAGATTGGCATGTACAAGAAAAATTGGGTAAGTTTATTTCAGCTAGTTAATTAGTAATCCTCTTGCTGATTCTGTTTTTAAATTGTCCTTTTAAATCTGAAGAAAAAAGTTGCTTCGTTTGCTCTGGTTTTATTTGGAGAAACTAGTACAATGGCCGTTTGTATGCAGAATTTTTTTCTTAAATCTTTTATTGGAGCGGAAATGTGTAATTTAAAAAGTTTTTGGTAAGCAACGATAAAATTATATTGAATTTTGATTCATGCCATCTTTTCTAGACTTTTCCATTTTGTAAAAGAGGACTAAATTGGTGTCAAATAGCTTCCTCCATAACAAGTTGATTGGGTTGGAAAAAAGGAATCGCCTAAAAGAAAAACAGAGAATTGCCGTTAAAAAAAATCAATGGGAATAGATCGAAATTCGGATGTCTGAATGATTTAATTGAATTTTATAACTTTCCGAATTCAACAAATCCCTAATTCATTATTTGTTATCAAATGTAAATTGCAACTTAGAGATTCTAATTCATTATATTTTCTATAAAAATTTAATAGCATACAATTTCGACGATATTTAATATTCAAACATGGCCTATGTAATCATAGTGTAATATTTACCTTAAAAATAGAAAAGAATGTGCTCAGCGCGTTTATTAAGGTCATTAGTACCTACCACAAGTTTTAATGAGTAGTCAAAACAATTATTAATTTAGAGTGTCATCCTTCCATTTGGTCAAGAAATTGGGCCCACGTTTTAAATTTCAGTCACGTAATCGTCAATGGGTTGAAATTTCCAATAGAATGGCTGAATGGTCTTTGCAACACTTTTTATTTTTGGCGTAACTTATTTTTTCCAATGTAGAAATTTCACAGGGACATCCCACCCACACCGGTGTTTGCCTACGGGAAGACCAAGTCCAACGCAACCGTGCCTGGTCCCACAATCGAGTCCATCTACGGGGTGGACACATATGTGACATGGATGAATCACCTTCCCTCGAGGCACATCCTTCCGTGGGACCCTACCATACCCACCGCCACGTCAGCCACCGGCATTCCGACCGTGGTGCACCTGCACGGTAACCTTGGCGAATCCGACAACGACGGGTACTCTATGTCGTGGTTCACCAAAGGGTTCCGACATGTTGGGAGCACCTGGAAGAACAAGACTTACCATTACCTGAACGAGCAGCAACCAGGAACTATGTGGTACCACGACCATGCCATGGGTTTGACTAGGATCAACCTCTTGGCTGGTCTTGTTGGGACATATATCGTTCGCCAACCGGCCACTGAGTCACGGCTTGGGTTACCTAGTGGGGTGTACGACCGGTCACTGGTCATTTTCGATCGTGCGTTCCGCACCAATGGTTCATTATACATGAATTCAACTGGTGACAACCCATCCATACATCGCCAATGGCAACCCGAGTACTTTGGAGACGCGATCGTGGTCAATGGCAAAGTGTGGCCACGCATGAGTGTTCAACGGCGGAAGTACCGGTTCAGAATAGTCAACGCTTGCAATGCTAGGTTCTTGAGACTGCATTTCACCAATGGTTTGAAGTTCATTTACGTGGGATCTGACTCTGCCTATCTTGGAGCTCCTGTAGAAACCAAGACGGCTTTCATAGCCCCATCTGAGATCGCCGACGTGGTCATTGACTTCTCAAAGTCAAAGACCGACACAATCATCCTACACAATGATGCACCTTACCCTTTTCCAACGGGCGATCCTCCTAATGACGACAACGGAAAAGTCATGAAGTTCTTCATCGACAAACAACCTGTGCTCGACATGTCACGTGTCCCAAAGAAGCTGATAACATATCCATCACCGAATCCTTCCAAAGCGGCGAAGACACGTTACATAGCACTGTTCGAATACGAGAGCCCGACCGGAGACCCGACACACCTTCTAATTAATGCAAAGTCTTTTGATGACCCGGTGACCGAGACACCAAAGGAGGGGAGCTCCGAGATATGGAACATAATCAATCTAACAGAGGACAACCATCCGATCCATATCCACTTGGGACTCTTCTCTGTTCTGGAGCAAGTAGCGTTGGTCAACCAGGACGAGTTTAAAGATTGCATGAATGAGAAAAACGACGCCGAGAAATGCCACATAGACAAGTATACACGTGGCGACAAAGTTGCGGTGAATGCCCACGAGAAGGGGTGGAAGAACGTATACAAGATGATGCCCGGATACTTGACCAAGATTCTGGTGCGGTTTGCTTACATACACTCGGATGCACCCTACGCCTTCGATGCAACCAGGGAGCCTGGTTACGTCTATCACTGCCACGTAAGTGTATTGATTCTTTATTTAGGAACATACTTTTTTAATTGTCTTCTTTATGTTAAATTTTATATTGGGTGCCTTATTTTGTTGGTCTTTATTATAATATGTAATAGGAAAAAGTACACATAAGTATTATGTAGTTTGGTATGTTCCAAAAAAAGACTGTGTAGTTTTTTTCTCCAAATTTAGTACCTGTAGTTTCATTTCGGGGACAACTTTAGTCTCGGACAGTTTCAAAGACTACCCGGCCACCTGTCAGCGCCACTTGACTGCCACATCAACTATTCTATCATACTTAGCCTGGGTGACATGGCATGGCAAATTATCACTTTAGTACATTTTTTTAAAGAGAGGAGGAAGGAGGAGGAGGAGGAAAGAGAAGAGAAGGAGGTGGAGGAGGAGGAGGAAGAAAGACGAGGGGTGGGGGAGAAGGGGGAAGAGGAAGGAGGAGGAGGGAGGAGAAGGAAAGAGAAGATGTGGGGGCAGAGGAAGAGGGGTAGAGGAGGAGGAGAAGGGGTGAAAGAGGAGGAAGGAGGACGAGGAAGAGGAGGAGGGAGGAGAGGGCGGAGGAGGAGAGAAGAGGAGGAGAATGGGGTGGAAGAGGAGGGAGGAGGAAAGAGAGAAGGAGGGGGAGGAAGGGAGGGAGGAGGAGGAGGAAGAGGAAGGAGGAGAAAATTGTAATTTTCCATGCTATGTCACCTCGGTTAAGTAGGATACAATAGTTGACATGGCACTCATGTAGCAATTACGTGGCAATGCCAAGTGGTCGGGCAACCTCCTAAGATGTGCGGGACTAAAGTTGTCCCCGAAATAAAATTGCACGTACTAAATTTAAAGAAAAAAAATCACACGATATTTTTTTAGAACAGATTAAACCACATGGTATTTATGTGTATTTTTCCTATGTAATATTAGGTATATGGAGTTAATTTCTAATATAAAATTGTCCTTGTTGATGCAGATATTGGATCACGAAGACAATGTTATGATGCGACCCCTCAAATTGATTAAATGAAAGAGGCAAAATGACAATTTTATGATATTTGATAACTTTTGCTTAATAAGAATTGTCGACTTACATTGTCAAACCAATAACAATAACACATGAGTAAATGATATTTGCGAATTTCATTTGATCTTATATTTGCCTCTCAACTTTTAAATCATCACCTATCTTGGAGTTTCGATTTGTTTGAATTACTCAATTCATGACCGAAACATGTTACAATCTTTATTTCAGTCGGCCAAGAGGACTCACTTGGATTGCCAATTGGGGGAGTATGTTGTTACATATACCCCGTATAAGTTGGGAATATGTGGAAGTGAAACCATCCCGCGACCCAAACTCGAAATTTTGTTTCACTTAGACCACCCGCAGCAGGGTGGTCCCGCGCCCCGGGCGCGCCATGTGGCGGCCCGGGATTGGGCGCGAGGAAAACCTCGCCGCACCTCGGGTTTCAGTTGGGGCGCGCCTCGCCCCGGGCAACGTGGCCCCTTCTGATAGGGCCACGTCGCCCGGGATAATATTATATTAATTTTTTTTTAAAAATAAAATCGAAAAAAATAATAAAAATCGGAAAAATTCGGGAAAAATTCCTAAAAATTCCTTTTATTTGTTTTTGACTTTTTTGTGCAATTAAAATTTTTTAATAATTTTTTGTTAATTTTATAAAATTTTTGAATCCAAATAACAAGACTTTTCGGATGAAAAAAATGTGTGGTTCAAATTTGATGTAAAAAATTTGTGGTCCAAATTCATTTGAAAATTCTATAAATAGATACAACCTTCTTCATAATTTTTCACACCAAAAACATCTCTTCTCCTCTCCTTTATTTAGAAAAAAAAGTCATGGATCCGATATCATCGAGTTCTGATAGTTCTGATTCTAGTTCCGACTTCCAATTAAGTTCAGGAGAGGAAGAAAATAGGTTAGTTTTAAATTATTTGCATCAATATCAAGCCGAAATGGAGGCCAACATTCGGACTGCAGAGGCCATTGTTCGAAGACGGCAAGCCACATCATAGCCTCGTGCAAAAAGACGCTATATCAACCGGGGTCGTGAAGTTGGTGATGAGCGCTTGGTGCAGGATTATTTTGTTGAAACACCAACATATGGACCTGATATGTTCTGCCGTCAGTTTCTATGCACAGACCATTGTTCTTGAGAATAGTAGAAGCTGTACAAGCCCATGATCCGTACTTTCAAACAGAATCCCGATGCTGCTAGGAGAGTTGGGTTATCAACTTTGCAAAAATGTACTGCTGCGATGAGAGTTATCGCTTACGATTCGGCAGTTGACGTCGTTGACGAGTACTTAAGGATAGCCGAATCTACAACGAGGCAACCTTTGGTGAAATTCATAGATGGTGTCACGGCTTGTTTTGGGGCAGAGTATCTTAGGAAGCCCAATGAACAAGATCTCGCTCGTCTGCTCCATGTGGCGGAGCAACATGGTTTCCAAGGCATGATAGGCAGTATCGATTGCATGCACTAGAAATGAAAGAATTGTCCTATCGCCTGGGCTGGACAATATGCTGGTAGAAGTGGCAAACCAACAATCATATTGGAAGCGGTTGCCTCATATGACCAATGGATATGGCACGCCTTCTTTGGAACACCAGGTACATGTAATGATAATTAATGTGTTACAACAGTCTCCTATTTTTACTGATGTTTAGAAGGTCGTGCACCTAAAGTGAGTTATACCATCAATGGCAACTATAGAGAGATGCCATATTATCTCACTGATGGGATATATCCACAATGGGCTACCTTTGTGAAGTCAATAACATCTCCGAACACCCAAAAAATGAAGATGTTCGCTGAACGTCAGGAAGCATACAGAAAAAATGTGGAGAGGGCATTTGGAGTTTTACAAGCTCGCTTTACCTTCATAAAATCTCCATGTCTTCTTTGGGATCAAGAACTTATTGGCAAAGTTATGATAGCTTGTATCATAATGCATAATATGATAGTGGAGGATGAACGTGATGGTTATGAACTTTATAGTCTAGAAGAATTCTTCAACGACAGACCAAGCAGCAGCACATCCACAAACTATGAATACTCTACTCAATGCATTGGATCTCTATCAAGCTTCATGACCGCTGATTCTCAAATTCAGAATAGAGAAGCCCATATCGCTCTCCGTAAAGACTTAATTGAGCACGTTTGGGCTAAATTTGGTGGCGGTATTTAGTTATGTAATTTGCAAATCTAAGTTATTTCTTCAATTTTGTAGTGTCTTTTGTAATTTGTAATTTTTAATGAAATTTTAATTTCATGAATTTAGTGTTCCAATTTTTTTTTTTGCATTTTCGAAGTTATGCAAAAAAAATATTCGATTATGATACAGTTAGCTGAGTTTTAAAAAAGCTGAGCTGAGAAAGAAGCTGACGTGGCGCCTAGGGCGTGACACTGTAGCAGGGGCACCACTGTGGGCTGAAAACTGAGAACATGGGCGCGGCTGACATGGCACCCAGGGCGCGTACTGTAGCGGGAGCACAAATGCGGATGGTCTTATCGACGAAAGGTTACACTTTCAAACTATTAGGTAAGTGTGATCGTTGTATAGGAAGAAACATCATTACATTGATCCATCAGTTGAGAGTCTAGTCAGTAGCAACTATAAAACATAAGCAGAATTTCGAACATCCACTCGGCTGACACTCGACATCCATTAACGTATTAGGTTGCACTCATTTATGATCGTCCAGGAGAATTGGGCACGGGAAGTTAGCAGTTGAATCACCTACAGAAGTTTGAAACAGGTGATGTAAACATGTATCAGCTAGTCAAATTCTTACTTGGGCCACACATTGAGCTTTGTGCCCCCCAACAGCTAAGAATCTTTTACTCCTTTTGAGTTCTCCTTGTCTTGATTTCCGTCCTAGGTTAGTCGGTTTGTCTGAGCTCTCCTTGTCTTGATTTCTGTCCTAGGTTAGTCGGTTTGTCTCTATTAATCGCTTTCTGAATGGTTAATTTTTTAATAGTTAAAATTTTCGGCTTCAATTCAAAATATTTAATTATTTTTGATCAAATTATTATTAATTGATCTAAATACGAAGTAGTAGTCAATTCTAATTTTTTTTGGGAAAAATATTTCATTAAACTTGCACAAAACCAAGAGTTACATAACATAATAAAAAAACCTATATTCAAAAGAAAACAATTCGCAATAAAAACTAGAGCAAATTGCCCTCAGGTCCCTGTCCTTTGCTAAAATTACTATTTTCGTCTCTCCTGTTTCGGAAAAGATACTTTAGTCCCCCACCTTTGCTTTTTTATCACTCTTAGGTCCCTGGTTTCGGTTTCGGGCAAGTTTTCCGGTAACCAGAGACCTAAATGACTTTTTTGCCCTTGCTTCAAAAATTAAAAAAACGGGAGGTCCCCTTCGCCCGTCGAGGTCTGGTGAGGGAGCGATGGTGGAGGAGCTTCACTTTATGAACGTCGTCACCGGTGATGTCCCCAGTAGGGACCCAACCACGATCACCCCCACGTCCTGGGTCGTTTGGGTTTTCTCGAGGGCGGTGGTCGTTTGGTTTTCCCGGAAGGTGGGAACGGTGGTTGTTTGGGTAGGTTTAGCTTTAATGGGTCACTGTGATCCACAATTGTTTTGGCTTTCTTTAGTTTGAATGGTTCCAGTGCACTAGTTGATTTGGAGACCGATGAAGGCGAGGAAGAGGCCGATCCCAACAGAGGAACTGATCCGGACGGGCTTCGGGACAAACTTGGCGAGCCTGGCACGGAGGCCGATGATGGAGATGGCTAGATAGATGAGGCCCTCAAGGAAGACGGCGGCGAGGGCAGTCCTGGTTCAAGCAGTCACCATTCTCGTGCTCCCCTTCACTGGCGAGGTCCGGCGAGGTCTGGTGAAGGAGCGACGGTGGAGGAGCTTCGACTCATCATCGGGGAGAGAGAAAGAAAGAGAAGGGTAGGGGATTTTTTTGGGAGGGGCAAAATCGTAAATCCAGGAGATCTGAGTTTTTTTAATTTTTGAAGTAAGGGCAAAAAAGTCATTTAGGTCTCTGGATACCGGAAAACTTGCCCGAAACCGGAACCAGGGACCTAAGAGTGATAAAAAAGCAAAGGTGGGGGACTAAAGTATCTTTTCCGAAACAAGAGGGACGAAAATAGTGATTTTAGCAAAGGACAATGACCTGAGAGCAATTTGCTCTAAAAACTAATACTTCTCGCCTAACCCAAGAGTGTCACGAGCAAAAATATCAAACAGAGAAGATGGCACAACATCGAAACCCTGCATTCAGCCTCGTCTTCGCTAATTCGTGTGCAATTTCATTCGCCTCCCGATAAAAAAAACAAAACAAAACTTGTTTCTCAACCAACTCAACAAACATCATCCGACAATCCTCCACCACCAAACCGAAATCACACATGTCGAGCATGGTCATATAAAAATTTGAACTACAAGTAGATAGTCAGTCTCAAAAATCACCTTTGACATCCCCTTCGACACCGCCAATTCCACCACTACCAAGAGTCCATGCGCTTCCAACAGTAAAGGATGCACTATGTTCAAAATTTCCTGGACTAGCCCACACACTAACTCTCCCACATGATTCCTACCCACTACCCCCATCTGACCACTGTCAATCAGTATTTATCTTAATCCATCTCTCCTCCGGCGCTCGCCACCTCACTTGTCTATTTCCCTATCATGTCGATACACTAGGGTTTGCCAAGAGAAAATCCTGCCAAAGTTTGATCGCCTCACTTAATACTACTGGTGCCCGCTCAATTGTCATTCCAGTAAAGACTACGTTGTTGCACAATTTTCAAATTTCCCACAGCAGAGCCGCACGCCTTTCGCGCTCGTCCACCTCCACCGACCTCGAAAGCGGATTTGGATCTGGTGCTGGACTTTAAATGTCCAGCACCATGCTGAACACGCAGATTTGGTGGTCTAAATACCTGGATTCGATGGTTGTTTTTTTGATTTGATGGTTTGTATGTATGTCTGATTTGATGGTATGGTGTGTTGTAATTCGATGGTATGGTGTGTTGTAATTCGATGGTATAAAATGTCTCATTCGATGGTTTGACATCCGATTCAATTGTTTGTATATTGTGATTCGATATTTTATATATTCTGATTCGATGGTATGGTATGCATGATTCGATGGTATAAAATGTATTATTCAATGGTTTGTATATTGAGATTCGATGGTATGGTATGCATGATTCAACAATATAAAATATCTTTTTTTTAAGGAAACAATAAAAAATATATGATTCAATGGCTTATATATTGTGATTCGATGGTACGGTATGCATGATTCGATGGTATAAAATGTTTGATTCAATGGTTTGCATATTGAGATTCGATGGTATCGTATGCATACCATACCATACCATCGAACCATTGAATCAGACATTTTATACCATCGAATCATGCATACCGTACCATCGAATCAGAATATATAAAATATCGAATCACAATATACAAATAATTGAATCGGATGTCAAACCATTGAATGAGACATTTTATAACACTGAATCAAGCATACTATACCATCGAATTACAACACACCATACCATCGAATCAGATATACATACAAACTATCGAATAAAAAAACAACCATCGAATCCGCGTGTTTACACCATCGAATCCGAAAAAAAGTCGAAGTATAGGTTGGAGCTATGAAGTTGACCTTATTATTAGAGAAAGGGGAAAGGGCTTTTTCCGCTGGTGCGCAGGAGCGCACTTCCGTTTTCCATTTACGTGACGGGGGTCCCGTGGTTCCTATTCCGCCAACTTTCCTTATTTTTTTCGTGTCCAGCATGGTGCTGGACACGCGGGTTCAGCACCAAATCTGATCCCAAGCCGCATAAAAGTCTCCCAGTCAATTTCAGCATCTTGAACCGAAGAAGAAAATAGCCTAGTTCAAACTTTGAAAAAGAAAACGAAAATTCTCGAACCATTAAGAAAGGCCCATTAGGTTGGAACGCACAAATTAATAAGGTCAAAAATAATATTCAACTGAAATACTCCAGCTATGCTATTGTACAAAGTAATAAATTGTGTTTAATAAAAATCCATTAATCGCTTATCTATAGCTACTAAAAAATCCGTAGTTAACAAACATAGTGAATGATCTATATTAGGTAGGAATCGCAGAAAGACCCATATTTTGTCGGTTAGACATTTACCTTACCTTGTGAGTTTTAAATACTACGAATCATGGTAGCATATGAATTTGTGTCTATTAATTTTGATAGCATCTCAGTTTAGATATGTTAGATATAATTCTAGGCCTATACCTTATCCATAGACCGTTGATTAGATTCTACCATAAATTAAACCTTACTTAGACTCTATTTAATTTAATATTAAAATAATTATAGTAAGTATATAAATTAACTCCAAAAAAACACTAACGCTTAGTTAGAAAATCCTAGTAGATAACTCGAAAAAACTCTAATACTTAATTAGCAACTAATTTTTAAAAAAAGATAATTTGATAATGATATATTTTTACCAAGTTTGTAATTTATCAACAGGTTCAATAGAATTTGCTAATATATAGAATATTCTTCAGTTATTGATGATGTAGATAATGAAGTTTAAGATATATCTAAGACTATTTTTTATATTAAAATATCAAATATTAAATGACTAATCAAGTAATTAAATTTGATATTTCAATACAGAAATAATCGAGAAGAGTTAAATTATAGAAGCAAAAAGATAATTCGAAAACTTATTCAAAAATCACTTTAAATTTAGTTAGAAATTATTTTTTTCAAATATTATATTTAATACCTATTAGATTATTGAAATTTTTTTAACCATATTTATTTAGTTACTTTAGATGTTACTATTTAGTTTAAATTTAGGTTGATATTTTTTTAATTATATTTACAATTTTTTTCTTAATTTTTATATGAATTATATTAAACATAAAAATATTATAAAATAGCATGTTTATAAGTATGACATGAATCTTTGTATAGACACTCGATCCGAATATGAGTTTTTATAAAAGATACGCGTAAGATTGTGGGTAGGGTATAGATCCAACTTTAAAAATCTGAATGTGAGTTGGATTTTATCAAATATTCTACTCTACTCTATTTATTGACATCCTAAATATTAGGTGTCACATCTACCTTTCTTCTATTCAATTCGTTTTCCTGCGACTTCCAAGGAATAATCAATTGCAGCTACGACTTTTTATACACTATACATCGATTATAGTTATTTGCACCAATAAATAGTTAGATTAATTCTCAAAAATAATATTCTAAGTTATAAGAGTTTTGAATCTTGAGTCAAAATGTAAAAATATTAAAATTTACTGTGATAGCTTTTTTACTTAAAAATAAATTAATCGGACAATAAAAATTTATATTATTCGTTTGTTGTAGTTAGCACCATGGAAACCAAGTAAGTTATAGACTAAATTAATTAATTAAGCTTCCCGGGACGTCTGTCCAATGAATGTGACAGTATAAATTAAATCTATCGAAGCTGACTCATCAAAGTGGGATATCCACAACCTGATTATTTCAAATGTCATGATTGTTTTTCATTTTCGGGTTGTTGAGGTAAACAAATCATTGATGTATAGAAATGAATTCGCTTAAAGTATCATTCACGATTTTTTGATATGTCGGGTATTTGTTTGGTTGGCCATTTTGAGTCAAAGTTTGCTTTATGTATTAAGGTGGAAAATTGTGCAGCACTTCGAGCTTGATAAAGTGGGAGCTTATTTTGAATTTTTTAAAGTGGAAGTTCATTTTGGGTCTTCTAAAAGTAGGAACTCAATTTGGGTGTTTCAAAGTGAGAACTCATTTTGAGTCTTTTCAAAGTGGGAGTTCATTTTTATCTTGTCAAAATGGGAGTTCATTTTCGATGTTTTCAAAGTGGGAGTTCAGTTTGAGTCATCAAAGTGGAAACTCGTTTCGAACTATGTCTGAGTAAGAGCCCATTTGGTTTGGAAGCAAAGAAAAAAGTAGGTTTGTGATGTACGATATCTTGGCTAGCACGACTTGAATGATTGAGTTTTTTTGTCTTTGGGTGCCAGTTTAATAATTTTTCTTCTCAGTTGGGATTACATGGTCGGCATGGCTTAGATCTCTTTTTTTAGGACATGGTTTCCTTATCTTGGGATATCGGTTTTAAACTTTCCTGTATTAAGTCGCTAAATCTTTTTGAATAGGAAATAGTCAGGTTGGAACTTTTCTATGCAGTATGTCTTTTTGAATTAAAAGGAGTTGTGTTGGAATTAACCTACGCGATATATAGTCACCGATTAGGTCATATTCTATGAGATTTGATCTTGAATCAGAGGTGTTCTTATTTTGTTCTAAGATCTTTGTACATTGAAGGGAGTTTAGGTTTTCCTATTTGTAAGAGTGGGAGGTTGAGTCAAGACATCTACATAAAAGGGGTTGGAGCAAAAGAGAAAGGGATTACCAATACACCAAACAATACTAATTACTCTTTATTGTTCTTCTTAGCTTAGACTGTGCCACAGCTCGTAGTTTTAACCTATCTTAGTTGTATCTATCTCATAGTTAGATCGACCTTATAACGACCATTTTAGATCGTCTTTAGGTTTCTTTGCTCAATGACTGAAATTTGAAAGTGATAATGTATATTTAAGAATGCTTTTGAAATAAGTTAAATTCTTTTCTTATGTTTTTGGAGCTACATGAATAAAAAAATAATAGATATAGTGGATAATTAGTAGATAATATATATTAGAGCTTATTACTTTTCTTGATGTACTGTTAATTAACTTATATATATTTAATTACAAAAACTATACCATTTAACTAAACAAGATATACTCAAGAAAAAAAATTAGATATTCAATAAAATAAAAATTTCATAAATCATTTTTAGCAAAAAAGCAAATGAATTTGTTGAACAGAAAATTAATTTGCAGATGTTTTGATTAATTTTAGTGAAAAATCCATAAGTAACTCCTCAAATATTGAATTGGAGTGATTTTGAAAGGTACAAAAAGATACAAGATAAATCACTTTTCCAAATCTGATGTAGAAATAACTCATGATCAATTTTGGAAATTTTAGAATATTTAAGTTTTCATATCTCATGTCGAGATCAAATTTGGTTTTTCTGTGTGTGATGACATAGGTTTTTACACCGGATTAGGTTTATCTTTAGTTTGTAGTTTAACGTAACTTTAGCATATATGTACTTTTATCATTTATGTTTTTTTTTCTTTCCTCACTCTCCTATATTCTTAATAAAATTCTTATTTTTCTACGAATTTTTTTTCTTATCTATCAAGTTTGATATGTTATATTCTCTTGGTTTTTTTTCATATTTCATCTATTTTTTCTTATTCGTTTAAATATCTCTTGGGACAATCACTTTATATCAATCTTTAGATCATTTTTGATATTCTAACATATTCATTGGAGAACATTATTTTTTGCATGCTCAGTGGGACAAAAGAGGATCTTTTAGAAGAGTGATTATTTATCTAAGATCACGAATTTATTTATTTGTTTTTTTAGTCTTTTCTCAAAAAAGATAAAACTTGTCAAAATTTGTGCTGAAAGAGGATGTCCATCTAGGTTTGTCAATTTTGAAGAGTATTTCTGGCCATTTTTAGGTTAAATCTAAAAAAACTCAAATTACAAAAGTCAAAGAACATCTTTCCTCTTTCTCCCTATACCAAGAATGTCATAATTAGACTAAAGTTCTTACTAGAAAGTTAAGATTGAAAACATGTTAGTTAATCTGTAAGTTGACGTTCAGTCAGATCTGTAAATGTTGAATATCATTTCTATCCTATTTTATGTTGAATATGATAAAATTAGATCATAAAAGTTAAAGAACTACCATTTCTCTTTCTCTAGCTACCAAGAATATCATAATTATAGTTCATAAAAGAAAGTTAAGATTGAAGTATTATATATTGATCAATCTATAAATTGACATTCAACCAAATCTATCAATTTTGAAGAGCATTTTTGACATTTATATGCTGAATCTAAAAAAATCTAAATACAAAATTTAAACATCGATCTCTCCTTTTTTTGAGAACACCGAGAACACCAAGAACATTGAAATTATAATTTTTATTACAAAATTAAGAGTAAAATACTAAACACTGAGTAGTTTGTAAGATTAAAAGATTCAGTCCATCTTGTAGTGTGTTTGATCTTTTCTGAGACAGTTCAAGAACTATATATTTCTTTTAAAATTGAAGATGTATCTCTTAATTTTCAAGAGACACCAAAATTGTTTCAATCAAATTCTTGACAAGAAATGTACAACCAAAATAACAAAAGTTATTCAATTTATAAAATATGATGTCTTTAAAGATCATGAGAGAAAAATTGAAGCATGTTTATTGTCTCGTAATTATTAACAAAGAGATTGGAAGGAAAATTGATTTTATAGTTGTAAGGTAGTTTTATTCTACATATTATAGTTGTGAATTGCCTAATGAATTGATTGAAGATATTGTAATCTTTGATGATGAATCACAAAAATATCTAATTGATGATATTAAATATATGATTGTGAATTATCTGAATATCAGGCTGATGATATTGATTACTACAATAAGATAGTTGAATACACGAGATCTCAACAAGCTTAAAAGATTTAATCTAACTTTGATGACACTTTAAGTATGGCTGCACGACAAAAAGTAATAGAATATTTCAAGTATCTATTATCAATTCCTAACAAGAAGGTGGTGATTCAAAAAATAGAAAGAAATATTGAGAATGCTCGATTTATGGCAAGTCATGTAGACAACTCTATATCAAATCACCCGATAGAAGTACCATCACGTGGTGTATACGAAATTGAAAACCAAAAATATTTTTTCATCAAATTACAAGACTAAAATTAATATATCAGTGTATGAATATGCTAAATCTATACAATATTTTAGTTTGATTGTCTAAGAGGTCAAACAAATGACTAGTCTATATTTGGCTGACACCATGACTATGGAGAAGGAAGAGTCATTTATACTATTATGCAGCGTACATGAACTTGAAGATCAAATATGTTTTGACTCACACAATAAAAAAACAAAAAAAAGATTCATTCTCAACAAAAGTCTCATCAATAATCGAGATAATCCTTAGTAATATACCAAATACAAAAGACATGCTCGGACTTCCACCATCTTTCAAAATCTTTGAGTATTCTTCTCCTAAAGAAATCTTAGGACTTTTGCTAAGTTATATATTATCAAAATCTGTATCACACTTTCACTTGCTAGTTATGCCCTAATTTAATAGAAAGACATAGAGGACAAGTTTATTTTTATAATAGTAGTAGGAATCATTCTAGCTAGGGAGTATGAAGAGCACTATAATGTTGTGATCAATGCTCCTATATCAACAAAAATCATTCCAACCAGGGAGTATGTGTCACGACCCAAATCCAGATCGCAAACTCGGTGCTAGATCACGCTCACCAAACAGATGAGCTATGACCCAACCAGCCTCAAACGAACCAAAATCGAAATGTGGAAGCGTAAACCATAATAGATATTTATTACATATCAAGCATTTTGTTACATAAGTCTAATAATATTCAAAAGGTCCTACAAATATACAATGGAGCAACTACTAAGATCACAAAATAGTACCATCCGAAGACTTCGAGACCCGAGAAGAAGATGACGGGTTCACGGTCAAACAGACAAACACTTCGGATGTCAATTAGAAATCAAAGTTTGTCACCTGTGGAGGAGGGGATAAGTACTTGGAAATACTTACCAGGAGATATTAAAACTAAACTATAATTAACTAACCAATCACATGCATTGACTCAAATCATGCATAGACAATTGGTGCGAAATTAACATCTAGCACATCACAAGTAATTCAAATTAAATAATGACGAATACATATTCATGCACATAGACACGTTCCGACCCAAAGGTGGCATCGCGAATGCCAAAACATGGATGGACTTTGGATAGGTCTAGATCGTGTCACTCCCTCTTACAACACTGGGATACCATATCTTATAGCGCTTTTCAAATTCAAACTCCGTCGGCCATATTATAATCATATCAAATCCAATGTATCTCCAAAAATATGTGCACATGTGTCAACATCCCTGGTTGACTCGGGTAGACCTCATCGTTCGCCATCTCACAAATCAACTCACATATACCATACACAAATTTATAATCTCAAATCATAACTTCATAATCCAAAGACTCATTCCAAAACCATGCATAAACCAAAATCATCAAAGCACACAAATTAAAGACTCACATTCACAATCTATCATATAAACCACATAATCACCATATCAATACATAATAACAAATTGATAACAACCAAAGTTAGCCAACAAAAAGGTTAGGGATAATATCACCCTACCTTAACCAAAATTCGCAAAAGCTCCTAAAAGTTCTCTGCTTATTACTTCACGTCCCTCGGTGCTCGGACTCCCCAAGGCGATCAACTAAATCAAAAGAGTAGTTTTCTATCAAATATGAACCTCTCACAACCTAAGAAAATGGAAAATCTACATCAAAAACCCTAAGGTCACATTTCTACCCAACGTCACCCAAATATGCAAAATAGTCTTCTCATCTCATCACCAAAATCTAGATCAACATTAAACCTCCTCAAATCATCAACCAAACCCCAATATCCACACATGCTCTTCATCACGTTCATACCAATAGTTCACCAAAATATACACAACAACCCTCGAATCTCATCATCAAAGTATAGTCCAACATCTAAAATTATCATATCTCTATTCAAACCTCCAATATAACTCAAACTCTATTTCATCTAAAAACTCAAAGTCGTTCAAATCTTCACAAGCTTACACCCACTTCAAGATCATCATAAGCCCTACACTTATTTCTAAAAGACTTAAGTCTAGAAGTCACTTACCAAGCTTTAAATCCAAGCTTTCTTTCTTTTCTCCTCTTCTCTTCTTCTTCCTCTTCTCCTCACGTCTCTCTCTCTCTTTTCTTTCAAATGGATGAGAACAACTCCACTCACAAACCTCTAGATATTTACATCAAAAACTTACCATAAATGGTAAGTTCTCCCATGCCCTACTTGTCCATTTTTTCCACTTTGGTCCCCAACCTTTTAAGTCATTCAAATGTCACCCCTAAACTTCTTCCTAAGTTCCAATAAGTCCTTGAATCATGTCTCAATCCATAAAAGTCACATCAATTGCTAATGGTAAAATCTCCCGACATTTATGAAAATGGAACCTATACACGAGCACTCACAACTCTCATAGGATTTGTAGTTGCTCTCTCAACTCTTTTATCTCAGCCGAAGCCATACGATATGGTAGTATAGAAATTAGCTCAGTGCCAGTTTCTAACTTAATGCAGAATTCAATCTCCCTCACTGGAGGTAATCCTGGCAAATCCTCAGGAAACACATCTAGATATTCTCTAACCACTGGAATATCATTCATCGACACCTCTTCCTTCACAATCTCCTTCACCCAAGCAAGATAGCTCACACATCCCTTCTCCAAAAACCGAGTAGTTTTCATAAACGAAATCAACTTAGCTACCACCACTTTCCTCTTACCCTGAAACTCAAACTCTGTCTCTCCCAATAGACGAAAGGTGACTCGCTTCTCAAAGTAGTCCACCACTGCATGATAGGTGGACAACACATCCATCCCTGCTATCAAGTCAAAATCCTCCATATCCAATACGTACAAATTAGTCGACAGCTCACGTCTACTATTGTGATAACATATGATCTAACAACCTCACAGATATTCATATAACCGCTCGAAGGTGTAGCAACAATCATAAGTTCATTTAAGAACATACGCAAAATATCCAAAAATTGCACATACCCGGATGACACAAAAGAATGTGTGGATCCTGAGTCAAATAGAATGCGTGTATTAGAGGAACTGACAGAAAGGGTACTTGCAACGATATTGTTGCTAGCCTCCGCATTTCTTCTCATCAGAGCATACACATGAGGTTGCGCTCGACTTCCTCCACCTTCCGATCTCAGTCCTTCAACCCTTGAACTAGTTTCTCTCTAAACTTGTGAATGAGGATTTGCTTGTACAAACTGCGAGACTACCATGCTCGTTACTTGTTTACGTTGTCCAAGTGTAGGGCAATCTCTGACTTGGTGGCTGACTCTACCACAGTTAAAGCAAGCCCCAGTCCTCCTATAGCAAACATCCTCCGGATGTTGCTTCCAACAACTCGGACACATCCTGAAGTTGCTAGACTAACCCAGAGCTGAATGTTATCCTCAGAAGTCATTTCCCTTATCGAATCTTCCAATTGGTCCTCCACCCCTTGACAATGCTGACTGACCACCAGACCACTTCTCTTGTAGCCTGAACCCTTGGTTCACACTCCTCTGTGGCTGCTGATGAGTGCCTAAAACACTCATTATTTGTGTTGATTTCTTATAATTATTTTAGAGTTTTTAGATTGTTTTAGTTGATTTTTAGTTATCTTGTGTTAGTTTTCATTCTTTGTGATTGTTAGTTGTGTTTGTTATTTCTCATCGTGTTTCTGTGGTTTTAGGAGCTTATTCATGGACTTGAGGAAGACGAGTGATCGACGGTGCTAAGGCAGGGCAATATGGAGCTCACAAAAGTAAGAAGAACAAGGACTACCAAGGCATGGCGTGCGGCATAGGCATAGGTGGCGCGCGCCATTGATACTCGGAGGAGGAGAGGTCACTCTTACGATGGCTGATGACACGAGTGGCACGCGCCATGGTGCTATTGGTGCACACCATGGATAGACAGCGACAGATAGTTGGTCATTCTACTCACTTTTCTAATTGGCAAATACCTTGGGGCCAAGGCACCCATGATTTTACACAGAAGGAGGGTGTGGCAGACACATTAGGGAGACAATGAAGGGAGTAGTTAGGATTTTTATTTTAGTTTATTGTTTTATTTACTTTTACTTTGGATTTTAGCTAATAATGACTCATAATGAGAAAATGAGTGAGAAAGAGAAGGGAGAGAGAATGAGAACAGAAATAAGCCACGAATTCTAACTCTCTTCTCTGGATTGGACTTGAAGAAGTGGAAGAAAGCTTCATGATCATTTGATAAGCTTTCTTCTCTTCATTTTATTTGTCTTGATGCTTAAGTATGTTGATGTTTATATTGTGTTTTTGCTTAAGCATGAGTGAGTAGTTAATTCTGTAGGTTTGGTGCCTAGGAACTAACATGTAATCAACTAATTCAAGGGGTTTAAAACTAATAGACTTATGTTCTAGTTAATGAACTTAAAGCTTAACCATGGTTTTACATAGTTTATGATCATGATTAGTTCTTGCCTTTGACAATGGTTTAGACTAGTTGGCTCGGATAAAAACCTTATGATTATCCATGATTATGATCTTAGTTAAAACTTGAGACCAAAAGGTGATGGAATTAATGTAAAGATTAACTAGATGATTAGTTGCTTAATGAATGAGAAATCTACTTAAGTAATTAATTGTCTACTGAGTGATAACTAAAGTTGGATCTTAGCTTGGTTTAGATCGATTAGTGGGGTCAAAAGAACATCTAATTGGTTTAAGTTTTGCTAATGGTCAATTTAGGCAAATCTAGCGCGAAAGTGTAGGTTTGTTGCTTATGGAACACTCAGATCAAAACAAGAGCATAACAAACCCCTTGAGTTGCTTGATTACATAGGTTTCAATGGTATTAAACTCACTTTTAAGTAAATTTGCTAAACCAGATTGTAGTTTGGTGTTTTGAAGTTCATAGACTTTTGGCTAGTTTAAATCTTTTGATCATTAGTCTAGAAGTTTGTTCGAGTTATCAATCAACCAATCTTTATAATATACTCCTAATCAAGTTTGGAATCTAAGTACGAAGTCTTAACAATCAATTCCCTGAGGATCGACAAAACTGGACTTACTCTATACTTTTGCTGTTGAGTTTTGGCGCACGCCAAGGAGGAGTGGTGCGCGCCATTGTTCTTGCACAAAGAATATTGGTGCACGCAAAAGGCTAGTGGCACATGCCATAGCCGCCCAGAAAGTCGGGGCCGCACAATGAGCTCGCGAGTTGAGCTCTGTTAGACACAATTGGCCCACGCCAGAGGCACTAGTGGCGCGTGCCATAGGGTGCCAGTGAGCCTTAAACATCATGTGAATCATTTGTTCACTTTGGACAAGCATAAAGGATAATCTGAACACTCAAGTGCAAAGCAAGTAATAGTTGCAAATAACAAATTGGCGCCGTTGCCGGGGAATTGAGTTGATAACACTCGATTTGGTGAACGAACTTGGATTAGGAAACATTTTATTTTTATATAATAATATAATAATAAAAAATAAAAAAACCATAAAAATTAGAGTTAATTTTTAGACGTTACTTGCAACACAAATTACTTGAAAAGGAAATTTCGTGCATGCCCTTAACCCGTTCCACCAAAAATCTTCCTTTAGAATTTGAAATGGACATTACTCGACTAGAAAGGACATTGCGAAGAGAGAAAAGAGAGAAAGTAAGGATGGATCAAAGGACAAGAAGGACAAGGAGCAGAAGTTCAAGCTCCTAGAAGATCTTTGATGGATCATGGAAGACCAACTTATGAGGGAGCAAAAACGGGGATCCAGCAGCCAGCTATTGAAGCTAATCACTTCGAAATCAAGTCGGCCGTGATTCATATGCTTCAAGCATCGGGTCAGTTCTACGGACTGCCTAATGAAGACCCAAATGACCATCTTGGAAATTTCATGGAATTAGCTGATAATTTCAAGTATCCAGGAGCGTCTGATGATGCCGTGAAAATAAGGATGTTTCCATATACGATCAGGGATAAGGCCAAACTTTGGTACAAGTGACTTAAAGGTACACCAATAACCACTTAGGAGGAACTTGCAAATGCTTTTCTGGATAAATATTTCCCATATTCAAAGACAAGCAAGCTTGTCAAGGAGATAATGAATTTTGAACAATATGAAGGTGACTCTTTGAGTAAAACCTGGGAAAGATTTAAGGAGTTACAAAGGAGTTGTCCTCACCATGGTTTATCGAAGGAGTCGTTGCTCTAAACTTTTTATTTTAGCCTTTTACCAACAACCATGGGAACAGTTGATTCTGCCTCTAACGAAAATTTTCTGAGAAAGGAAAGAGGTGAAGTCTACCATATTCTAGAAGAGTTGGCAGCAACCAACATGATAGTCGCAAATGAAAGAAGAAAGCAACCAATAAGAGAACTGAGAGAACTAACTGAGCAAAGCGAAAAGAGAGGAATGATTGAACTTGATGCTTCCTCATCATTTCAAGCTCAATTGGATGTAATGGCAAAGCAGTTACGAGATTTGACTGTAAACAAAGTTGATGCTGTTGCTATCCAACATAATTGTGAAGCTTGTGGCAACATTGGCCATGAAATTAGTCAATGTGCCATGATGAACCAATAAACTGAGCCAGTCAACTTTGTTAGTGGTCAAGGTTAAGGAGGAAACCGAATGGGGAATAACCCATATTCTTCAACATATAACCTTGGATGGAGGAATCATCCTAACTTCTCATGGAAAGATAGAAGTAATGATGATAACATGGCAATTGTGCCTGATAAAGGACTACCATTACGTGCCCCACTAAAAGGACCACCACCTGGTTTTCAACCACGTGGATTTTTGGGAGAAAGGATGGGGGCCCTAGAGGAAAGATTTGATAAGGTGGAGAAATTTATCCAACAAACTAGAGAATCATCCACTAACCAAAGTCAAATATTGAAAGTTTTAGCAAGCCAAGAAGCGAGGCAAAACAATTTGGAACAATTCCTTAAAGAGCAAGCAACTGCCATGCGTAACATGGAAATACAACTTGGGAAAATTGCAAAGGCAAATGTTCAAAGAGCATCTGGCTTTCTCCCAAGCTCTACCGAAGAAAATCCTAGAGGTCACGTCAATGCAATTTCTTTGAGAAGTGGGAAAGAATTAGCTTCTCAAACAATCAATGAGAAGGCTAAAGAAACTAATGTTGTAGTCTCTAATCAAGACAAGGTTGAAGAAGTTTCGAATGAAAAAGTCCCGCAAGAGGAAGTTGCGGAGAAAGAAGAAATTTACATACTACCACCACCAAAGATTCCTATTCTACCTTATCCTCAGAGGGTAAAGAGAAAATCGGGAATGGATGAGAAATTTCTCCGTTTTATGGAGAAAATGAAAGATGTACAGATTAGCATCTCTTTTCTTGAGATGCTAGATCAAGTTCCACACTATGCCAAGTTTCTAAAGGAACTCATCACGAAGAAGAGGAAGTGGGAAGATAAAGAGACAGTCGCCCTCACGGCAGATTGTAGCTCTTTAATTTCAAAGAACCTTCCTACTAAGCTTCAGGATCCTGGGAGTTTCACTATTCCCAGTTTTATTGGTGACATTGTGTTTCCAAAGTGTTTATGTGATTTAGGTGCAAGTATTAACTTGATGCCTTTGTCTATATTTTGGAAACTAAGGCTATATGAAGTTAAGCCAACTTCAATGCTTCTCCAGTTGGCAGACTAAACTATAAAGAAACCATTTGGTGTGGTTGAGGATGTTCTGGTAAAGATTGACAAGTTCATCTTTCCAGTTGACTTTGTGGTTCTGGATTTCTCAGAGGACAAGAACTGTCCACTAATTTTTGGCAGACCCTTCATTAACACAGCACATGCGTTGGTTAATGTGCATAATGGTAAATTGGTTCTCCGAATTGGAGATGAAAAGGTTGAGTTTAACATGACAAGTGTGATGCACCATCCACTTGATGAAGGGATGTGCATGAAAATTGACGTTGTAGATGAATGTATTCTCGAATTCTGCAAGGAAAATATCTCTAAAATTAAGGATAAGAGACAACAAGAAGAAGATGAGGAAATTATGGAAGAAGTAAAGGAGGAGGTCAATAAGAAAGGTCTACTTGAGGAATTGGAAATTCATTTAAAATACCAAACTCCACCCTCAATTGTGAAAGCTCCCTCTTTGGAGTTGAAAGAGCTACCCTCGCATCTAAGATATGCATTCTTAATAGATGGAGGGAGGTTACAAATTATAATCTCAAACAAGCTCTCTAAGGTTGAAGAGGATAAAGTGGTTGCAATTATGAACAAACGAATTAAGGCAATTGCTTGGCAAATTTCTGACATCAAGGGAATAAGCCCAGAAATTATAATGCATCATATTCACATGGAGGATGGAGCAAGGCCGAGAGTATACCAACAAAGGAGACTTAATCTTAACATGAATGAGGTTGTAAAGAAGGAGGTGATCAAGCTTCTAGAAGCTGGAATTATTTATCCGATCTCAGATAGTAAGTGGGTTAGTCTAATCCATTGTGTTCCAAAAAAGGGAGGAATGATAGTGGTGATAAATGAGGAGGGCGAGTTCATTCCAACACATACTGTGACCGATTGGAGGGTATGCGTTGACTACAGAAAATTGAATGATGCCACTAGGAAAGATCACTTCCCTCTGCCATTCATTGATCAAATGTTGGAAAGGATAGTAGGGTATTCGTACTATTGCTTTTTGGATGGGTACTCAGGGTATAACCAAATTGCAATATACCCAAGAGATCAAGAGAAGACATCTTTCACCTGTCCCTTTGGTATTTTTGCATATCGCAGAATGCCTTTTGGATTAAGTTGTGCCCCAGCAACATTCCAACGTTGTATGGAGTCTATCTTTTGGGAGATGAATGAGAAGATAATGGAAATCTTCATGGATGACTTCTCTATATTTGGAAACTCATTTGATCATTGTCTGGAAAATCTTGATAAAATATTGGAGAGATGTGAGGAAAAGAATCTTGTGCTCAATTGGGAAAAGTGCCATTTTATGGTAGACAAAGAAATAGTATTGGGGCACAAGATTTTTAAAGTTGGAATGGAAGTGGATAGAGCAAAGATAGAGGCGATAGAGAAAATGGTTGCACCAACCACAGTTAAAGGAATTAGAGCCTTTCTGGATCATGTAGGTTTTATAGAAGATTCATCAAGAACTTCTCTCTGATTGCAAAGCCTCTAACAAATTTGTTAGTTAAGGACGTGTCCTTCAACTTTGACGAGCAATGCCAAAAGGCATTTGATGCTCTAAAGAAAGCTCTAGTAATAGCTCTGGTTATTTCATCACCGGATTGGAAACTTCCATTTGAGTTGATGTGCGATGCAAGTGACTTAGCTTTGGGTTGTGTGCTTGGACAGAAGAAAGAAGGGAAGCTACATGTCATCTACTATTCAAGTAGAGTATTGGCAGGAGCTCAACTTAATTATACTACCACAGAGAAAGAGTTACTTACAGTCATCTATGCTTGTGACAAATTTAGAGCATACTTGCTTGGTTCAAAAGTGATAGTCTATACTGATCATACAACTTTGAAGTATTTATTCTCGAAGCAAGATGCCAAACCTCGCTTGATGCATTGGATTTTGTTACTTCAAGAATTTGACTTGTCAATCAAAGACAAGAAAGGAGCTGAAAATGTTGTCGCAGATCATCTCTCTTGACTAGAGAAAAGTGACAAGATGGAGAAAGATGGAAAGATTAAGGAAGAGTTTCAGATGAAACTCTGATGACCTTAAATAGAATAGAAGCCCCATGGTACGCTGACTATGCCAACTTTTTAGTTGGAGAAATTGTTCCTACCAGACTAAGTTACCCTCAAAGGAAAAAATTCCTAAGGGATGCTCAAATATTTGTTTGGGATGATCCATACCTCTTTAAGAGATGTAATGATGGGATGCTTCGAAGGTGCATTGCCGATTGGGAAATAGCTAATATTTTAGAGCAATGTCACAACACTCCTTACTCAGGTTATTATGGAGCAACAAGGACTGCAGCAAGAGTATTTGAGTGCGGATTCTATTGGCCTTACATATTTAGAGATGCATGTACATATGTAGAACAGTGTGATCGCTGCCAGAAAATGGGGAATATCTCAAAAAAGAATAAGATGCCCTTATCGGGAATTCTAGAGGTTGAGCTCTTTGATGTGTGGGGATTAGACTTTATGAGACCTTTTCCTACATTGTATGGCAATAAGTATATCTTGGTTGGAGTTGGCTGCGTTTTAAAATGGGTAGAAGCTTTGGCATCACCTACAAATGATGCTAGAGTTGTTATCCAATTTCTTAAGAAACTCTTCTCGAGATTTGGAGTGCCACGAGTGATAATTAGTGATGGTGGATCACATTTTTGCAACAAGCCATTTGAGGTCCTACTAAAGAGATATGGGGTAACGCACAAGGTGGCAATACCTTATCATCCCCAAACAAGCGAACAAGTTGAGCTTTTCAATCGAGAGCTTAAAAAGATTCTGGAAAAGATGGTCGGATCGGCTAAGAAAGATTGGTCGAACAAGCTTGATGATGCCTTATGGGCATATCGAACGGCATTCAAAACTCCAATAGGAATGTCTCCCTACAGGCTTGTTTATGGCAAGGCTTGCCATCTTCCTGTGGAACTTGAGCATCGTGCATTTTGGGCCATCAAAACCCTTAACTACGATTATAAAAAGGCCAGTGAACGCAGAATTCTCCAACTTGCAGAGTTGGAAGAAATACATGATTTGGCATTCGCGAGCTCAAGACTCTATAAAGAAAGGACAAAGAGGAGACATGATGCCCACATAATTAAGAATGACTTTAAGGAGGGCCAACATATTCTTCTCTACAACTCGCGATTGAGACTTTTCCCTGGGAAGCTCAAATCTAAGCGGAGCGGACCATACCATACCAAATTGTCAAAGTATACCCTTTTGGGGCACTTGATCTGCAAGATAACAAAGGGATAGTTTTCAAGGTTAATGGTCAAAGGTGCAAAATCTACCTTGGTGGAGACATCATTAACCAAATTGCGGAAGTGCAATTAGTTAATATGTTGTCCAATGCATGAACATGAAAAAAGTCAAGCTGACGACTTTAAATTAGCATGTTTAGGATTTTTTTTAATTATTTTTCACCTTTATTATTTTACTAATAGGATTTATGTTATCTTTTACGTGCAGAGAATAGAGAGGAAGAATGTTGTGCTCAAAGTATATAAGTTTAGTGCATTTCTTAGTCAAGAAAAAACTTCCAAGAGACATTTACATTATCATTCTTAGTACGGCAAAAGAAACATTGAGGATTGAGCGCTGTGACCTTTATCATAAGATACACTCCACACAATTTGTGAACAACGTGAGAATAAAAGGTAACTCGAATAGGTTTAAAGCCAAAAGGGTCGCAAGGAAAGGTACGAGTTCATCTTAGTATACCAATTATGAGTTGTGCATGTTGCAAAGGTCAGAGTTAGATCAGTAAACCAAGTGGTCCTCTTTTACCTACAGAGATTAAAGAACAGGATATTTTATGCCAAATATACGTGTTTAATGAGAGTCTTAGTCTTTAGGAAAATTCCGATAGATTTATGTCTGATTATTTTGAAGCAAACAAAAAAGACATTGAGACTCGAGAGATGCAAAGAGAATTTAGAGAGACATTCGAGAGGAACATCGAAATGTGCGTATAGAAGAAGGATGGCAAGATTTGGGTTCTGTCACAAGTGTGGGAAGTTAGAGCACGACGGTGTTTGCAGTAAATATAGTACAATTTCGCAAACTGAGCAAACTATCTTGTTGCGTCAAGACCCTGTTAAGCTTTATGCTGAAAGGGTTGCGAGACCAAGAAGTTCGTCTTGGTATGCGATTGAGGAGCTGTGTGAGTGATGGATAGCGAAGTTGCACCTTTGACGGTGATTGCATCAGAGATAGTACTATACGCCAACTGAGCGACTATGCTAATATGTCGTGACCTCTTTAAGCTTCGTGCCGAAAAGGTCACGATAATTGATAATCCATCAAAGTATGACCCATCAGAATGGGGCATCTGGTTTTCAAGCTTTCTAGGAACGCAGCGTACATAAAAGCCAAAAAACTCAAAAAATAGAAAACACAAAAAAATTAGCATAGATTGTTTTTAAGTATTGATTATGTGTTTAATTTCAATGTTGTATGTATATATGACAAAAGAACGAGGAAAAACTGAGTCGGAAACTGGATGGCGCACGCCATCCGCGAGTGGTGCACGCAACTGGTGCACGAAGGCACTAGTGGCGTGCACCATAGGTACTCTTGGCGCGCGCCAATACACGGCAGAAGGGGGTATATACCTCTCGGCCAAAACTATTTTCCTCACTTTCACTCCCTCCCTAAATTTCAAAACTCCCAAGAACATCAAATCCCCACAAGCCCACTCTTCCATAACCTTCCCCAAGCAAAACCCACTACTTACCAAGCATTTTCAATGGCGGGAGGTGAAGGAACAAGCCGTGCAAGCAGAAAGGGCAAGGACTCCCTCACCACCAATGGAGAATCCTCAACTTTCGGACATAGCCGACTACTAAAATGCTCCTTTCTCAATCTTTCATGATTAAGAAGGGAGGAGGTACACACTTTTCTCTAAGATAGCCATTGTTAGCTATTTTAAGATTGATTGGGAGGACATGAAGAAGTTAGGGTTAGATAAGGAGTTGAAGAGAATTTTGAGGAAGTTTAGTTGGAAGTACTTCTCGGAGAGGACTGTTTAAGGTAAGAAAGAACTTAGCTGTGAGTTCTTTAGTACCTTGATGATTGCTAGGGATAATGGATACTTTAGTGCTAGGATGTTCAATAAGGAATTCACAATGGAAGAGGAAGAGTTCAATAAGCTCTTTGATTTGCACTCTGGGGGAACCGCATTAGACTTCTCACCTTATGATCTTGCTCATCATGCATGGCACGAGCTTACAGGGTTTGAGCATTATGAGTCTGGGAAGGCACCTAGTTCCATGATTAGGGACCCCTGCCTAGTTCTAGCACATAGATTTATGAGTCTTACATTTAGCGGGTAGTGGGAAGAGTTGAAGGTTTTTCATCCGCAGCTATACGCTCTCTACTGTTTGAGCAATGATCAGCCGTTTAGCATGTGGTTGATGGTCTTAGATATGTTTAGACGGATAATTACTGGTAGACCCACGCGTCTATACCTGGTTCATATTATTGCACGCATTGCTCATCACCAGTTTCTTACTGAGTTTACAGAGTTCTAAGAAACTTCCGTAGATCTGTTGCCACTCAACATCCAAAAGCTCAGCAACAGCAAGCTCATCACGAGGACAAGGGAAAATGGTGAAAATGTGTACAGATTCAAGGAATGGCAAGACCAACCAGCAGTGCAGGAGAGACTTAGGTAGCCAATTCCACCTCCAGCTTAGGACAAAGAAGAAGATAGTGACGAGGGGGCAGAGGAGGAGCCAAGTCAGCAGGACCCCAGCCAGCCAGGCCCCAGTGAGCCTGGGCCAAGCCATCAGGGTCGAGACTACCTCGGTGAGCTTTCCTATCTACGTGACCAGTTTACTACCTTGTAGGTGCAAGTGCAGGATTATGCAGTGTCCAACCAGATGAACTGGGATCGATATTATGAGGAGCACGATAGAGAGATGGTGGAGTAGCGGGCCGAGTGGGAAGAGCAGTGCACCTTCAGGGAAGAGTAGCAGGCACACGCAGCATGGATGTGGCATTGGGCCGAGAACTTTGGAAGTGGTTTCTTCTTTCCACCACCACCATCACCACCTCAGGATCCAGCACAGGATTGACAGGGAGCTCCCACTTCCTTACCCTTTTTCTTTTATCTCTTTGTTTATTTGCTTCTTTTCGTGTTAGATTTTTCATTTAGGTTTGTTGAGTGCTTTTATTTGTTTGTCTTTGTTACTTGCATGCTTGCGTTTTATTTTTGTGTGTTATTTGTGTTTTTGATTACGTGATTTAGACACCTTGAGGACAATGTATCGCTCAAGTGTGGGAGAGGATTCCTTCTAGGAATCTTCCTTTTTAGGTTGATTTAGAGTGTCTAGGTTGTTTAGGTTTAGACTTGGCATGAATTTATCAAAATTTGACCCCCCTCAAAAATTTTCTACTTATGTTAGAATTTTATCAAACTCTTAGTTAGGAATTTAATTCGAGCACAAAGCCTAGGAATGGGTAGATACCTCATACTTGGTTATTTAAATGAGTGGTTTCATTATGTAGATTAGACTAGAGGGTTTATGAGCAAACCTTGTGAGATTTGAGCTGATGGAAGAGATGTCGGTCTCAATTTTTCATGAGGTGCATATTAGTGTTAGTTAATCGAGGCATCCTACTAGTACTTATCATGGTCTAGGTTATGTGGAAGTTATGAGAAGACAGGGCATTCTTTAATATTTGAGCCTAGAGCCTTAGAGCCAAAATCCTTTATTACCATTTGCGTAAAACAATTTGAGCCAAGCCTTTTTATTGATCTTAGATGAGGAAGCCAACTTTGAGCCTATTATCTATCACCATCCCTACCTTTGACCATCCGATTTGAGGACACATAGGTTGCGCATGTTGGGAATGTATTGTATTAAGAGTAGTTGGTATCTGAAACCTACTTGGGGTATATGGTTAGGATTGTTTTTACGGTACATGACATATTGAGAAGCCAAGTTTGCCTAGACATGTGTTGTTATGATAGTGTGTTGAATGTTAAAAAAAAGAGAAAGTCAAGAAAAAGAAAAAAAATTGAAAAGAAAAGAAAAAGAATGTGAAATTGAATAAGCATAAGTTTCTAGGCAAATCTTGGGCTTCTCGGTACTAGTACATTGGGATATTTGGGAGTTTACTTTTATATACTTGGTGAGAATATTTTAGCATAGTCGAGTGATTCTGTAGTTATTGTATCGAGTCCTCGAATTGGGTAGTTTAGCCACTATCCATACATTTTTATCTCACCCTGACCTTCAGCCCCATTACAACCCGATGAAAAAGTCCCCCGATCATTGACAACCATTGTGACTTTTAGATAATGCTAAGTAGGACGTAGGATGCTTTGAGACATTGACCTGTATGCGAGTGATAGGAAAGTTGACCATACACACTACATGAGTGAAACACTTTACTATCCTAAAGAGTTTAACCTTTTAGTGTCTTTTACATAGAGTCAACACTTGTTTAAATAATAGAGTGTCGAGGTGTCTACTAGTTCGTAGCGTTTTGTGCTTTGAATTGATGAACTAACTAGGTTTAAGATGGGATTTTGATATAAGTTGATATTTTTTAGGGAAGTTAAGTTTTGATCTAGTCATGCCAAGTTTTTAACTTATTATGAGTTTGTGTGTTCTTATGTGATTTTTGTTTAGTTTTTTTTTGTTTTTATGAGAGTCTTGCTTGGGGACATGCAATGATTCAAGTGTGGGAGTGTGATGAGTGCCTAAAATACTCATTATTTATGTTGATTTCTTAGGATTATTTTAGAGTTTTTAGATTGTTTTAGTTGATTTTTAGTTATCTTGTGTTAGTTTTTATTCTTTGTGATTGTTAGTTGTGTTTCTAATTTCTCATCGTGTTTGTGTGGTTTTAGGAGCTTATTCATGGACTTGAGGAGGACGAGTGATCGACGGTGCTAAGGCATGGGCAATATGGAGCTCACAAAAGCAAGAAGAACAAGGACTGTCAAGGCATGGCGCACGCCATAGGCACAGATGGCACGCGCTGTTGATACTTGGAGGAGGAGAGGTCACTCTTACGATGGTTGACGACACGAGTGGCGCACGCCATGGTGCTATTAGTGCGTGCCATGGACAGACAGTGACAGATAGTTAGTCATTCCACTCACTTTTCTAATTGGCAAACACCTTGGGGCCAAGGCACTCGAGATTTTACACAGAAGGAGGGTGTGGCTGACACATTGGGGAGACAATGTAGGGAGTAGTTAGGATTTTTATTTTAGTTTATTGTTTTATTTACTTTTACTTTGGATTTTAGCTAATAATGACTCATAATGAGAAAATGAGTGAGAAAGAGAAGGGAGAGAGAACTAGAATGAAAATAAGCCACAAATTGTAACTCTCCTCTCTGGATTGGACTTGAAGAAGTGGAAGAAAGCTTCATGATCATTTGATAAGCTTTCTTCTCTTCATTTTGTTTGTCTTGATGCTTAAGTATGTTGATGTTTATATTGTGTTTTTGCTTAAGCATGAGTGAGTAGTTAATTCTGTGGGTTTGGTGCCTAGGAACTAACATGTAATCAACTAATTCGAGGGGTTAAAAACTAATAGATTTATGTTCTAGTTAATGAACTTAAAGCTTAACCATGGTTTCACATAGTTTATGATCATGATTAGTTCTTGCCTTTGACACTGGTTTAGACTAGTTGGCTGTGATAAAAACCTTGTGATTGATTATCCATGATTATGATCTTAGTTAAAACTTGAGACCGAAAGGTGTTGGAATTAATGTAAAGATTAACTAGATGATTAGTTGCTTAATGAATGAGAAATCTGCTTAAGTAATTAATTGTCCACTGAGTGATAACTAAAGTTGGATCTTAGCTTGGTTTAGATCGATTAGTGGGGTCGAAAGAACATCTAATTAATTTAAGTTTTGCTAATGGTCAATTTAGGTAAATCTAGCGCGAAAATGTAGGTTTGTTGCTTATGGAACACTTGGATCATAACAAGAGCATAATAAACCCCTTGAGTTGCTTGATTACATAGGTTTCAATGGTATTAAACTCACTTTTAAGTAAATTTGCTAAACCAGATTGTAGTTTGGTGTTTTGAAGTTCATAGACTTTTGGCTAGCTTAAATCTTTTGATCATTAGTCTAGAAGTTTGTTCGAGTTATCAATCAACCAATCTTCATAATATACTCCTAATCAAGTTTGGAATCTAAGTACGAAGTCTTAACAATCAATTCTCTGAGGATCGACAAAACCAGACTTACTCTGTGCTTTTGCTGTTGAGTGTTGGCGCACGCCAAGGAGGAGTGGCGCGCGCCATTGTTATTGCACGAAGAACATTGGCGCGCGCAAAAGGCTAGTGGTGCACGCCATAGCCACCCAGAAAGTTGGGGTTGCGTAACAAGCTCGCGAGTTTAGCTCTGTCGGACACAGTTGGCCTGCGCTAGAGGCACTAGTGGCGCACGCCATAGGGTGCCAGTGAGCCTTAAACATCACGCGAATCATTAGTACACTTTGGATCAAGCATAAAGGATAATCTGAACACTCAATTACAAAGCAAGCAATAGCGGCAAACAACAGCTGCCTATCAATCCTCTAAATCTTTGACTGGCTCGGAGCTTCCTAACGATCACCATCCCGCATCTCCAATATCTGAGCACAATCCACAGCAGCACCAAAGGTCTCAAATCCATGAGGCATCATGACTTTGGATATAGAATCATCAAGGCCACGAACAAACCTCTTTACCTTCTTTTTCTCATCGGGGATCAAATGTTCTGCATAATGCGACAGATAGTTGAACCTCTGATCGTACTGTAAGGCCTTGCTGAAGACCTCCCACGCCCAAGCATATGATCCCTCATTTCGGAACCATACTCTAGCCTCGCCAACCAACTTAAATGAGGCGAGCTCCACCATTCTTACCCCATCGCATCTCAGGATTCTCTTTCTCTTCTCCATCTCATTGATAAAGACTTGAGGATCGTCCTTCATTCCTGAGAATGTCGGCAGTCTCAGCCTCAAAAATTCTCCTAAAAAGTCATCCTTAGAAGCAGATAGTACATTCTGCTCAATCTGAACCTGCTGAGTTGCAATGAATTTCTCCATTACCAACATCACCCGATCTACGCTATCGCTACCTTGCCATTCCAACATAGGCGCAAGCGCATTAACGACAGACAGAGGGACTTCATCCCTCACAACACCAATAGTTGGCGCGACCTCAGAAGCTACTTTTGCCCTTCAACCTTGGGAGCCTTCCCCATTTCTCCTTGCCAATTCGGAATCACTATATGTGCTAGTCAAATCCTCCTATATATAGGAGTTAAGAATAACCATATGAGGATCGACATACGGAAGAAGACAAAGATAAGACAAATCCTATGTTCCATTATACACAACACATAATTTCAATGTAAGAATCCTAGGCTCTGACAAATTAGAGTTTTGAAAACCCTAAGCTCTGATACCAAGTCTATCACGACCCAAATCTAAATCGCTGACTCGGCGCTGGGTCACGCTCACCAAACCAATGAGTCGTGACCCAACCAACCTGAAACAAACCAAAATCAAAATGTGAAAACGTAAACCATAATAGATATTTATTACATATCAAGCATTTTGTTACATAAGTCTAATATTATTCAAAAGGTCCTACAAATGTACAGTGGAGCAAATACTAAGATCACAAAATAGTACCATCCGAAGACTTCAAGACCCGAAAAGAAGATGACGGGTTCACGGTCGAACAGATAAACACTTTGGATGTCAAACGGAAATCAAAGTTCGTCACTTGTGGAGGAGAGGGTAAGTACTTAGAAGTACTTAGCAGGAGATATTAAAACTAACCTATAATTAACTAACCAATCACATGCATTGACTCAAATTATGCATAGACAATTGGTGCGAAATTAACATCTAGCACATCACAAGTAATTCAAATTAAATAATGACAAATACATATTCATACACATAGACACATTCCAACCCAAAGGTGGCATCGCGAATGCCAAAACATGGATGGACTTTGGATAGGTCTAGATCGTGTCACTCCCTCTTACAATACTGGGATACCATATCTTATAGTGCTTTTCAAATTCAAACTCCGCCGACCATATCATAATCATATCAAATCTAATGTATCCCCAAAAATATATGCACATGTATCAATATCCCCAGTTGACTCGGGTAGACCTCATCGTCCGCCATCTCACAAATCAACTCACATATACCATACACAAATTTATAATCTCAAATCATAACTTCATAATCCAAAGACTCATTCCAAAACTATGCATAAACCAAAATCATCAAAACACACAAATCAAAGACTCACATTCACAATCTATTATATAACCACATAATCACCATATCAATACATAATAACAAATTGATAACAACCAAAGTTAGCCAACAAAAATGTTAGGGATAATATCACCCTACCTTAACCAAAGTGCGCAAAAGCTCTTAAAAGTTCTCCGCTTATTGCTTCATGTCCCTCGGTGCTCGGACTCCCCAAAGCGATCAACTAAATCAAAAGAGTAGTTCTCTATCAAATATGAACCTCTCATAACCTAAGAAAATGGAAAATCTACATCAAAAACCCTAAGGTCACATTTCTACCCAAAGTCACCCAAATATACAAAATAGTCTTCTCATCTCATCACCAAAATCTAGATCAACATCAAACCTCCTCAAATCATCAATCAAACTCCAATATCCACACATGCTCTTTATCAAGTTCATACCAATAGTTCACCAAAATATACACAGCAACCCTCCAATCTCATCATCAAAGTATAGTCCAACATCTAAAATTATCATATCTCTATTCAAACCTCCAACATAACTCAAACTCTATTTTATCTAAAAACTCAAAGTCGTTCAAATCTTCACAAGCTTACATCCACTTCAAGATCATCATAAGCTCTACACTTATTTCTAAAAGACTTAAGTCTAGAAGTCACTTACCAAGCTTTAAATCCAAGCTTTCTTTCTTTTTCTCCTCTTCTCTTCTTCTTCCTCTTCTCCTCATGTCTCTCTCTCTCTCTCTCTCTCTCTCTCTCTCTCTTTTCTTTCAAATGGATGAGAACAACTCCATTGGTAAGTTCTCCCATACCCCACTTGTCCATTTTTTTCCACTTTGGTCCCTAATCTTTTAAGTCATTCAAATGTCACTCCTAAAATTCTTCCTAAGTTCCAATAAGTCCTTGAATCACGTCTCAATCCATAAAAGTCACATCGATCACCAATGGCAAAATCTCCTGACATCAATGGAAATCAAACCTATACACGAGCACTCATAACTCTCACATGATCATATCTCATAATTCCTCAAATGTCAAAACTAATTTAACCAAATCATAGTTCTGGATGTTACGAACCTACACGAATTGAAATCACCCAAATCGGAGGTCGTATGAAGAAGTTATAGATTTTTGAAGAAACGGACACGCAGCCTAGCGATCACTGGACCCCCAGTGGTCGCTGGCCCCCAAAACTCGCAAATCTGTAACTCCCCACTTTCGAATTTCACAAAACTCAAATCAGCAAAGTTATAGATCTAGGTCTTACGGATTCTCTCCTTTTAGAATCGCTCGATTCGGGGTATGTATGCGAAAGTTACACCTATTCCTTCAAAGGACAACGAATTCAACCAAACGGTTTTAAAATCAATCGACACAAATACAACCAACAGTCGAACCTACTGGTCACGACCATGACGAAATTAACAAGGGGCGTAACAGCATGCCATTTAGGAACATGATGATCCTACCTTGAGTGAAGACCAAAAATGATTTTACCTCTTTTGAGGAATACGATGATCATACCCTAGTTGAGGAGAAAAATAAATTTACCCAAATAGAAAAGTATAGTGATGACAACCATATTAACATGTACATGGTGGAGACTTAGATCAGCCAAGTAAGAGTATGCTGAAGTGACTATCTAATGTGAAAGTCACACGTCATATCAATGGGTGCACGTATATGAAAAATAATATTAAAATATGGCCATAATTAGCTAAATATGGGAAGAGATAATCTAATTATGCGTGGGTTAAGAAGGACATACTTACTCGATTAAAAACCAGCAAAATATTTTCCTGGATAATAAAATTATCAAGGTTTGAGTTCCCAAAGAAGAGCAAAGAACAATAAAAGACATAAGTTACAAAAAGTGATCGACCTACAAGGTGACATAGCTTAGCATAACTTTATTAGATGTAGTTTTATAGTTTATATTTTTCTGTTTCCATACTCTCATATATTTTCAATAAATTTCTTATTTTTCTAATTCTTTTACTATATATAAGTTTGATTTATTATCATCTCTTCTTTTTTCTCCTATTTCTTCCATCTTTACCTATTCGTTTGAATCATTTTTAGAATGATTACTTCAAAAATGTGCTTAGATCATTTTCGACATTCTCATATTTTTTCCGTAACATAGAACTTATTTCAAAATCGGTACTTGTGGGCCAAGGTTGAGGATGAATATTATCCGATGTTGAACTTGATATATCGTCCACGATAAATGCTCAGTTTCGGGACATAGATGTCCATAGAATAAGGACATCTCCATAGATATTAAAATGTGAAATCATTTTCCACCTCATACCATCTGTATCATTTATTCAATTTTTTTTAGTTGTGTGTGGGTTACTTATCTTCTGTTAACACTTTCATATAACCTGAGATGAAAGCAACTGTTCGAATTGGGTGTGTGTGTGTGTGTATCTCTTTAATTCAATTTGAATTTTTTAATGACAAAAATGTATATTATTTCAAATAGTATATTTTTTGCATCTTTAGTAATGTTTTATTGAAGTATTCCTAACTATCATGGTCCGCTCAATTTTCCATACTAACTACAGTCAAGTGGAGAATGGTGGTGTTGACTTTTTATCCTTGTTATCTATTTGTTTCGTTGTACAGTTTTCTTAATTCAATTCATAATCATGGTCGTGATTAAGGTTTGGGTAAGTCCAAATTATATTGGGAAATGAGGAAGTGTAGGTAGGTCAACGCATATATTTCAACTATAAGTCGCAGACAATCTTGTGAGGTAAGTACGAGGTATTTCAACTCCGGGGCATAAACCTGTCAAGTAATTTTCTTTTACGATGTAAAAACAAATTAAATGGATTATTTTAGAGCATTGTCTTTGTTCTATTGATCCAATTTAATTTCTTGTCAGAAGGTGCGACAATTATGTGCTTCCAAAGTAATCTCATTCATTATCATATGAAAAATATAAATTTATCTTATTAAAATTTTCATATAAAGTAAAAAAAAATATTAAGAGATTTGGGTTGATTAATCTTTTAACATTTATGACGAGCGTGTCGAAGTGCTTCAAAATAAAACGATATTTTGCAGCTTACAAATTTGCACTAAGCAAGAAAGATACCAAGTTAGATTCAACGAGGAACGATAAATGATTATTCTAACTGACTAAATAAAGAAAGTAGGGTAAATTACCCTTAGGCCCTTGAATTTTGTACGTTTTTGTGATAGGGCCCCTGGATAATTTGAATTATATGTAAGGTCCTCATTTTTTGGATTAATATTGGTCTCGGGTCCCTAAAATGACTGAGGATGATGTCAGCGACTTTTTAAAAAAAAATTTGTCATCAAAATAACCATTATACCCTTGAACTAAAAAATAAAAAATCACCGTCTTCATCCTTTCATCTTCTCCGAAGACCTTCAACACTAATATTTCATTAAAGAAACATTCGCAGAACACCCAAACAATTAGAAATACTAAACCAGATTCAACACTAATATTTCATTAAAGAAACCATTCGCAGAACACCCTAACAATTAGAAACACTAAATCAGTCCCGACCACGATTCAACAAAAATCCTAATTTAATTTCATTCCCAGACTTGCTGGTACTCCAGATTCGTCTCTTCATCCTCCTCTTCTTCCCCGATGTTGGTGACACCATCCTCTTAGTGTCGAGCCTCACAAAGTGTTGGTCCTCCTAGATAAGTCGCACGCTGACAGAGGAGGAGGATTCCTCGCCGCTGCGGCCCTCGAATGAGACGATAGGGCATCGGAGGAAGACGAATCAGTTAAACCTAGAATTTGACTTTCTGGGTAATTGGGTTTGCACTTCTCTAGTTGGAATGGTACCTTGAGAGCAACATGAGGCACACGGCCAAGTCCTCCTCCGACGACATGTTAGAGACCAAATTGAGCTACTCCGACTCCGGCAAGGTGGTCACTTTCCGGACCCGTCTGGATCGTTTTTGGGTCGACTCGGTCTTGCCCTCCCGGTCGAGGGACGAGGAGAACTCGGGATCTTGAAGCTTCACGCTCCTCCTAGGATTCTCTCTCAGTCCATAACCCAAAAGCGGCGACATCTTGAGCTGCTCTTCATCGAAGGAGGAAAAGGAGAGGAAGGACGAGTTGGTCGATGATGACTCGATGAGATCGTTGTCAATGAATTATTGATTTTGGGTTTTGATTGGAAATAAGAAGAAGAAAGAACAATAATTGAAGTGGGTATTTTCTGGGTTTGGGTTTTTTGGGTTTTGTTTGGAAGGAGGAGAACGGGGGTATTTTCGTCAATTTTATGATAAAAACAAAAAAAAATATGGATGACGTCACCCAAGGATTTTAGATCAATATATTATTATAGATTAGGGACCTTATATCTAATTCAAATTATCTAGGGGCCCTACCACAAAAATGTACAAAACTCAAGGACCTGAGGGTAATTTACCCTTTTTAAATGGACGGTTTTGTGAATGGTTGAAAATAAACTAAATTAAGAAAATGAAAAGAAATATGAATACAAAAACAATGAGAAACAAATGGTACAATCAAGGTTGGAATACAACGTAGCCGATCAATGGACCACTAACGATACTATAATTTATCTAGCAACTAGAGATAAATTTCTCACGATCGCAAAGAAACTATTAACATTCTATAATCAACTAGTCAAACAACCGCCTAACTAGTTGTTTATCATCTAATAGGCCGGGGCAACTACATGACAATAACATTAAGAATAGATGTTCGTACTCCTATTGATTATACTCAAAACCTTGGTATTTACAAACTAGCCTCACTTATTCTTAATTAATTAGTTTGGTAACAACTATTTCTTGCTAAATTAACTTTGTTCCTAGTTCAATTCCTAACTACAATTGCTAATCAAAAATCGATGGCATGTTAATATAGAATAAATTCATGACCGCAAATCATTCCAAAAAAATATTAAGAATAATAAATAAGAAAATACTAATGAATAAGATAAAAAAAACAAGATCCTCACAATCATAGGTTCCTCACTCAAATCCACCAATAGAATTTTTTCTTCATAATAAAATAAAACCAGGTCTATAAAATGGAAAATATGATGAACGAGGGAGGGAAGAGAAGAGATTCCAAAACTAAAGCTAATAAGGTTTATATAACCCTACTGAACCTAAAAACCTAAAAGGGTAAACCTAAAAAATCCTAATTTGCTAGGAAAGTAAATTTCCAATTTTATCCCCTAATTTTCGCACCTAAATCTTCCAAAACAATGGGAAAAAAAAGATCTTCAAAAGCTTCTCTGAATTCTTCTCCAAAATGGATCAAAATGGCCTTCAAAATCTACTTTCGTGCTAGACTCCTCCTTCATGTGTAATTGTTTTCCAAAATTCCTCTTTTCTTATAAATTATTACGCAGTCCATTAGTCACCTAAAATTCAAAATTTAACTAAAATAATACAAAAAATTAAGATAAAAGTACAAAAATAGACCCAAAATCCTATGTGTTTAATACATGGTTTAGAAACACATCAAACATCCTCACACTTAGACTTTGCTTGTCCCCAAACAAGACTTGAACTAAGACATATATTCAAAATATAAAAAACTCAAAGAATAAATGAAAACATATAACATATACATATAAAATAGTTATTAGGAACTTGAGCACTTGCATGTTGACCACAACAAATCAATAAGCTATTACAATAGACTATCCTTAGGAATTCCAATGCCAACTTAATTTTGCAATTCAAGTCCAACCCATAAATTAAAGTTAGTTTCCCATAACTTTAATCATCCTAAAATGGTGAAGACCACCAGAGACTCAACATCATTATGCATAAGGCATAACTGAATATTAAGGCACTTGTCGTTCTATTTAACTTGGCCTCATCCCAAAACATTTTAAGTCAGTATAGTTAGGTCTCAATTTGCATGGCACTTAGGACTTCACTTATCAGATATTTCTAGGCTGAATAAAACTATGTTGTTCCAATATTGCCTCACGAGTGTCATCAAGCTATCTCCTAGTTAGGTGGAGACTACTCTACCTCCATTTGTTTATCTGACTACTGCCCTTCCACCAGCATTCCTTCACATTCCACATCTCACATTTCAATTTTCTTTCCTTTCTTTCACATCCTTTAAGAACATTGTTTTTTCTTTCTTTTTAAAACATAGAAGGACATGAATTTTTTTTCCACCCAGTTAGTCCTCACGCAAGTCAGTTAAAATATTTTCATGATACAAGAAAGGGTTGATTACTATAGCCATGCCACCCAAATTCTCTCAAATGTTCTATCAATCTTGTACAATAGTGGTCACTTAATCTAATTATGAGGTTTTTGAAAAGCAAGAACTAATTCTCAATATGGACTTTATCATATCCTTGCTAATTTTATCCTAGTATGTGATTTCCTAAGAATATTAAGGTCTTAATGGCTAAAAAATTAAGGTTACAACTTCACGTAATACAAAACAAACTAAAAATTACCTAAAAAAAGACACACGAGAGTGACCTAAAAAAATTACCTAAAAATTACAAGTTCATGTCCTCATGTTATAGAGTGACCTAAAAAAATATGTGAGACACACGAGACACATAAGAGAATAAAATACAAAGAAAATAAATTGAAATTAAGCAAATGAGTTTAGGGTTGAAAGACTCCCTCGGTTAGTGCTTTGTTTCCTAGAGGTTGTTGTAGCTCGAAGTTAGTTTGTACGAGAAGAAAACAATATAGTGTGAATTGGCTCGTTCTCTACGATAGTGAAATGTGCCTTTAAATCAATTAGTTCATATAGCACGTAGGCAAAACACTCTTCCATTTTGGCTACCTTCGACATCATCACGGATAAAAAATAGTTCCTTATACGTGTTGCTTTAGCTTGCCTTAATTTTCTCAAATGACAAGATTCATCCGCTTGCTCTAGAACTCTTTTAGCTCTCATAAGGACATCATCCGCTTGACTTCAATTGAATTCAGTGGTCGACTGCAGGACTAGGTCACGTGGTAGCATCTAATGGGGCAATTACAAAGCAATGATGGGTTTTTGATGTTCGACAACTTTCTTAGATGGCTCAGGAAGCGATTGTTGTTGCCAAAAGGGACAAAATTATATGGTATCTCTGGTCACTTCGTGACGAGTAGTACCGGTCGCTCCAAGAAGAAAAGTGTCTAGTCACTTCGCCACTTGGTACCTGTCACGCTGCGACCATATTTTTGTTTAGACCTTCTTTTTTATCGTCTGGTTTATGAGTTTTTTTCGCAAGCTCTTTGCTTCCTGCAAAATTAATATAACTCAGGTCATAAAAAATATAAAATTAAAATCTTAAAAAATTAAATTAAATTAAAATATTGTATTATCTCTTAATAAGCGCTAATTTAATATTTTTAGCTATACATCTCTTTGATTTTTTTAAACTAGGATTAAATATGTGATTTTGATATCGAATCTTCATTTTAACTTGCAAAGGTTCACAATCTTTTTCTTCATATTCACCCTTGGTACCTTGTCATTACAATCTTCTTCTTCATATTCACTCTTGGTGCCTTGTCATTTCTCTTTAACTATATCCAGTATGTACATGTACTCAAATTGATACGAGAATATTCTATCTATATAAGGTCCACCAACTTTAACTTCAAACTCTAATTATTGTAAAAAAAAATTGGCGTCGCCATAGGTAGTATAGTCTCCATTTGGTTTTTCGATGAGCTGCGGCACGATCATCACCTCATACTCATTTTGTTGTTCTTCTTAAGGTTCTACCACTTTTTCTTTGCGTTGCATCTCTACTTTTATTTCTTTTGCCTTGAATTCTTGGCACTCTACGTTCATACAATTTCTTTGATCTCTCTCATATTAGCTACGGATATGTGCTTTTTAATAATTTTGATGCTCACATTTGTTTGGATAAAAAAATTCTAAATACTTTGATTAGTAGTTTGAATACTCTCATTTGTGGTGATGACCGAACTCTTGATAAATTCTTCCAATGAAAAGTTGGACAGTTGTTATGGACGTTGTTGATAGATATGAGCATAAGAATCATGATTCCATTAAAATTGATCTCCATAGTGTTCCACAGGATAATCAATCCATCCATCATAACCTGGTTCAAGCGTAGAAGTTGGTGGACCTGCACATGAAGCTCTATAAAACATAATATGTTAGATCAATCAAATAATATGTTTATCTCCGATAATGGCGCCGAATTTTGATGAGCATGTGGAAGCTCTTCAAAATAAATTAATATTTTATGGCTCACAAACTTGTAATAAACAGGGAAGATACTGAGTCAGATCTAATAAAAAATGATAAATGATTAATCTAACGAACTAAACAAAAAAAATTGAAATGGGGGGTTTTCTGAATGGTTAAAATTAAACTAAACAAAGAAAAAAAAGATATATTAATACAAAAAAATAGTAAACAGATGATAGATTCAAGAGTTAATTACCCTCAGGTCCCTATACTATTGACGATTTTGTAATAGAGTCCCTGTGTAATTTGAATAAGATATAAGATCTCTGTTTCTTAATGAAATATTGATATTAGGTCTCTGGCTAAACCCTCGCTGATATCATCAATTTTTTTCTCATTTTTTAATATTGAATTGACCAAAATACACTAAAAATAAAAAATAAAAAAATATCTTCTTCTATCTTCTTCTTCTTCTTCTTCTCCGAAATTCACACCCGACCAAAAATTCACACCCGACCAGAAATTCACACTCGACCAGTATTCGTTCTTCTTCTTCTTCTCCGACCCGATCTTGGGGTTTATAATCCACCCGACAAACAATTGTTATTATTAAAAACATTATAAAAAAAGGAAATGGAAGGGATGTGGACAGACAGCTTGTAATTATCTCCAAAATGATCTACAAGCCGATCTCAGCTTGTACTTCTTCTTCTCCGACCCAATCTCAATGGCATTTCTTCTCGGAAATGATCTACAAGCCGAATGGAAGGGATGGTAATTACACAAAACCGCAATCAAACAAAATACAAACGCACTTAAAACCCAGATAGAAGCGGAGGCTAGAGATATTACCAAATGGTTAAGGGACGAGGACGAGGAGGAGAAGCGGCAACGATTAGGGCAAAAGATGAAAGAAGGCAATTAGGGTTGGGGGAGTTCACGCCTCCACCATCGCGGATTCCGTTACTCTACGCCTCGCCACCCAGGGTAAGTCCCAGGATCTTACCTTCTCTGAGCTCTTTAACAAGTTTTTGTCCAAGATTGGGTCGGGAAGCGTCAATAATAAGTGGGCCGTCGTGTATCTACTCAAGATTGTTTCGGAGGATCGGGCTGCATCGAGAACTGGCTCAAACTCTACAGTTTTATTGCCTAATTTGGTGATGGATAAACCCAGGGTGGGTGGAGCGGGGAAAGCCGGCAAGGGTTGGGAGAATGGGGTTCTGCTCGTGGCCAAGGATCCTGAGAATTTGAGGGAGATTGCGTATAGAGAGTATGTCGGGTTCGTAAGGGAGGAGCCTATTTGAGGTTATGGCTGCTGATGTTGGCACTGCTTCTGAGTTTGGGCTCAAGGGAGCTTGAGGTTGAAGACGGCGATGTCGAAGTTGGACTAGAGGAAGAAGACGAGGGCGAGGGTGAGGATGAGGATGGGTTTGACTTTGGGTTAGACTTTTTTTTAATTTTTGGCTTAAGGGCATTTTGGTCAATTCAATATAAAAAATGAAAAAAATGATGATGTCAGCGAGGGTTCAGCCAGGGACCCAATATCAATATTTTGTTATAAAGCGGGGGTCTTATATCTTATTCAAATTACACAGGGACCCTATTACAAAATCATCAATAGTACATGGACCTGAGGGTAATTAACCCTAGATTCAAGGTTGGAATATCACGTGGTCGCCCCTCTTACGTTTCTATTCTTCAATATTTTATCCATAACTTTCTATTCTGAACTCCGATTTATGAATTTGTTATATCGACTGAAAGAAAAAAAGAAAGATCTTCAATTTATTCTCTACTAAGTTCTCTGAATTGTGCTCCAAAATTGACCAAAATGGCCTTTAAAATATGCTATCCTGTTAGACTTCTTCAAAAGTAGTTCTTTTCCAAAATGGCCTATTTTTTCTAGAAATTAGCACGAAGAGTCCATAGTCACATAAACTCAAAAGTTAACTAAAATAATGCATAATTCAAGATTAAAGTACAAAATAGACTCAAAATTATATGTGTTTAATGTGTGTTTTATACACATCAATTTATCATACTAATAATTGGTAATGAATTAATCTTAACATATTCTTTCAAGTAATATCTACGAGTCAGAAGATTGTATGAACTTCACCAAGATACAATAAAACTATGAGCTATTATTTTCGTAGAATCTTAACTAAGTACTTAATGAAAGATCTTAAGTGTCTTGCCATTTACGCCTTGCATTTTTTCGTTCCACGTGTCGGTTACCACATCCAGGATCGCTAGAAAAAAATTTCCGGCAATGCACGCCATGCATGATCTTATTAACTATAATCGATCTATCTGGAAAAGCATTGGAATTAATATATCCGTCCATCTCTCTCCAGACTTCTCTCTGTCTCTCTCTCTCTCTCTCTCTCTCTCTCTCTCTCTCTCTCTCTCTCTAACTACCAATCATCCGTGGGCATGCGCCACCAACTCCTTGCAACAAAAAGTCCGACATAATTGTAAACATTAATATAATCAATTACCTTTTCGATATATAATCTGTTCATGCCAGAAATATTCGTCTCATTCTACGTAGCCCCTGTACATTTTATTTTTATTTCCATAAAATATATTGGGTTTGTTTCCAAAAAATAAGAGGAGTTACCACGAGAGGCTTAGGAATTTGAAATTTTTTTGAAGTCAGATATTATACATCGTGATCTCTATAAGAGATTTAACCCTAGACGCAGAAAATCTCTATTTAAATTAGGGTAACTAAAATAATTGAGATAATCGGTGTCACTTAGTTGTCCTGTCATGTTAATTTTACGTTATTTAGGTATAGAGTTTATAATTACGAAATAACGATGTGTTAATATACTAGAGAAGTAAAATTATCTTTAACAAAAATAGTTTTGAATCACGAATATGCAATTATAACGGTGGTTTATTTTGTAAAAGTAGATTTTTGTTGACATTTATACTATGCGCAGAGTTCGTATGTTTTTTTTAAGTAGTATATGTATTATTACTCCAAGCAAACCATATGCACCAAGTGTCCTACATCGCCAACGTAAGGGTAAAAAAAATATTTAGCATATTGATACGAAGTGTGTATAAGTACAAAGAAGTCGAGTGTTTCAATCTTGACTAGTTTTATTATTGTATAAAAAAATAATTTAAAAAAAGTAGGTATATAACGAGGTGGGATTCAATCGTACCGAGTATGCAATTGTAGTCACAAAGATCATTAAAAAACTGCGATAAAATTATGTGAGAAGAATGAAACAGAAGAATAGCATCCGATGATCGCTAGATCTGGTCCCACATCAACATTGATTTTTTTGGTGATAATCAACATTGATGATATAATTAGAAAGGGGATTAGCGACAGCCAAAATTTCCGGCCTCTATCCTATCCATTGGAGAGGGGAATGAGTCAGTCTCCAATGAGAAGGAGGGAAGGGAAAATATTTACATACATAATTCCAAGATCCATGAAGCGACCGTTTGTTGTATGTAGTAGTTGGTTTGCTAAATTTTAATTTATTTTGTCATTTTTTGTATGCATATGTAATCACCAATAAAAACATTGTCCTTATACGAAGCTTGTCAGAGAACTATCGGTCAACGTTGGGCATGTGATTTTGATAGTGTCAACTTCCTAGCGTTACGTTCATGTATTCTACTTCTCACATTCAACGTCCCTACCCATACATATTAAGAGATAATATATCGGTTGTCGATCTTTTGATAAAATGTAGAGAGAAAATACATCTGTAAAATAATAATAAATCTCAGTCATTAATTTTATCAAGTTGATATTGAATGGAATAAAAAAAAATAGTCCCTCCTTTCCAATATGGTTACGAGAGTTGCATGGAAGGGACACTGTGATCAGAAAAGGACTTATACTTAACAATAACTAACAAAACTACCTGTCTCTCTTTTTCTCTCTATACATGACAAGACCAACTATGAGAAAGAGAGGGCTTACTGGTACGGGCACGGGGGCCATAGGACAAATCCACCGTTCAAAGTCAACCCTTTGTCTACGGTTGATTTCAACCGAAAAATTATACGCGTGAAATTAATTATATGTATCCCCCAATAATAGGACAACGACGACCAAATACATAAATCACATTTTCCCACCTCATTGGCCTATCTTCCTCTCCACTTGTTATATATGATTATCCAAGTTTTCGTTTGAGCTAATTTACTAAAAAGATAATTGGAAGAGGAAGAAGACGAAGAAATCATGAGGAAGCCTTGTTGTGAGAAGCAAGACACGAACAAAGGAGCTTGGTCTAAGCAAGAGGACCAGAAGCTAATTGATTACATTCGTAAACATGGCGAAGGTTGCTGGCGAACTCTTCCTCAGGCTGCCGGTAATTATTCATTTATTTTTGCAAACACTAGCCCATTTACACTCTCTTGGAATTACAGGGACTCCATATTACTGTAGATTATAAATTACTAGTAATTTTGTCACACCGAAAAATAAATTTGAGTTAGTTGAATTAACCAGAATATAATGAAAACATTTTATTTATCTCACCAATTTAACATATTTTTGCTACTCCATTCTTATCTCATATATGATATATATTTGGTCCTTTTGGGAATTAGCATACATGTGTTTTGATTGGGATAAAACAATTTATAGATGTAAGGGTATTAGTTTTTCTTCTTTATCATTGTGTGATCTTGTCATTTGGATTTGATTAGGCTTGCTTCGATGCGGTAAAAGCTGTAGACTGAGATGGATAAATTATTTAAGGCCGGACCTTAAAAGAGGAAATTTCGCTGAAGATGAAGAAGACCTAATCATCAAGCTTCATGCACTCTTAGGAAACAGGTCTGTACCCACTCTCCGGTACCACTTTAGTTTATGAGCTTTCCCTAATTCAATGAAAATAATTTTTGATGTCGAGATATATTATTTAAGCGAAAATAACAATATTATTAATTGATTTAATTATTTGTTGTCTGTAATCTTCTGAGAAAAGAATTAACGAAAACACATCGGGGACAAATGTTTCTAGTGGGATAATTAGCATCATCAATACAATGAATAGACGTGTATCTCCTCATTATTTCATTTTCTGTGTAAGTATATGTGACTATATGTATAATGTAAATATACTTCTCGTTGAAACCATTCTTAATGTAATTTATATAAATATAGGTGGTCACTTATAGCTGGAAGATTACCCGGAAGAACAGACAATGAAGTGAAGAATTATTGGAATTCACATCTAAGAAGGAAGCTCATTAACATGGGAATCGATCCTAGTAACCATCGATTGAACATCGAACTTCCTCGTACAACAATAAGAATCGATGAGTCTAAAAATAATAAATCAATTGAAGCGAGTATTGACAATGAACAAGTGTCGGATGCAGGAAGTTGTCTTCAGGAGGATGACCATGAGCCTGGTTCCGATTTGCCTGACTTAAACCTTGACCTTACCATGAGTACCGACATTCCTCCGACCTCAGACAATGTTAATGTTGTTGAAGGGAGCCAAAAGGATGAGAAAATTAAGAGCAATATGTCTAGAGAATTCGAAGTTGCAGCTTCTCCTACCTTACTTCTGTTTCAGTGATACGAGCTAAATTTGTGCCAAGTAATTTCGTTAATTCTAGGGATGATCAATCATTTCCATGATTCTCTGGGGAACCCACATGGGATTTGGTTGAATCGTTATTATTTATGATTTCGGACTTGGGATGCATTGTCACAAAAGATATGTAAGATTGTTCCTGTACTTCATTATTGAAGAAGGCATGAATATTTGGAAGATGATTCAAAATATCTTATTGTAGATCAGGACTCGCTAAGGTTTACACGCATGTATGGTGCGTTTATAATTTGAATCCCAAGGTAGGATATATATAATTGTTTATTTTTATTCCATTTCATTTTACATAGTTCATTATCAATCTTTACATGAATTTGACATCATCAATATGTTACGAAACGGGATTCGTGAGAAGATAATGAGATATTCCACCAAAAAAAAAAAGAAGATAATGAGATATAGTTTAATCGATCTATATCATATTAAAATAAATTATCAAATCAAAAAAAAAATTTTTTGGATTTAATATAATGATTTGAACATCGAATCATGATGTGTAGATTAAATAGCTAATGGCATGGAAAAATAACAAACTATTCAATGTATGCAAGTATGCAACTTCATAGTTATCTACTGACCACATAGATTAAAAGATGGAGACTACATAGTACATAAATGAACTTTTCCCAAAAAATCACCTCCTGTTGTTCTTGAAAAAATGAGTTCCGAATGAGTTATGAGGCATCGCGGAATACTACAGAACCGTTGTTTGCTTAGACCGGATAAGATCCAAAACAAGTGAATGGTTGGACAGCTAGAGGAACGATAATTACTGTTGTTCAGTTACAGTAACCTGTGGCCCCCACGGAACTAGTTGCATGCAAATCGGACCACATCTAACGAGTACCTGTGACAACGGCAGAATTAAATTTCCGGGGTTGTCACTTGAATGCATCAGGTTACGTATTTTTCGAAACCGTCTCATATCCAAAAACTTGCCAGATGTTGAAGATTATCAACAACCAACATAGTAAGTAAGATTGGACGGATCAAATCATGAAGACCCAGTTGTAGGTGAAGACCCATAGCGATTGGAATCATGATCTTGCCAGATTCTGCAGCTGATGATTGCGAGAATCTTGGACACGATTAAGAGATCTTCCGAGCCGTTATGAGTCAACTAGCTGGTGGTCCGTAATCTTCTACATGTGGACTGTTGGTATATGGAAAGAATTGGACAATCAAAGTCCAAGATCTTGGAGATATTCGATCACAAACATAGCTGTCCGGGTCTCTGCTGTCTGCGATTGTACATACCTTATGTAGTAGATTAGTTTCCTTCTTTGGTCTAATTGGCTCAATTAGCCGTTGTAAGCTTCTCCATAAAGTGTAATACTTCTCAATCATAATGCAATCAAGTCGATTACAATCTCAATTACAATTTCTTCATGGTATCAGAGCGAGGTTCTCTAGAATCATGAGCGATCCAACTAATCCAACATCCGAGGCTTCAAGCCTCACCACAAATCAAACACCAACCACCACTCCATACCCAAAGAGGATCAATACGGCCTAAACTATATCTCATGGGCAAGAGCTGCCTCATATTCGCTCAACATCAAGGGAATGCTCGGCTACATCAATGGAAAGCATCCTGCTCCCGAGACAACTAGCCCAGATTTCAAAATTTGGCAAGCAAATGATCAATTGGTAAGCACCTGGATCCATAACTCTGTAGATACTAAGGTATATGAGTTGTTCTCCTTCTCCAACAATTCAACGCAACTGTGGGATGACTTGAAAGAACTCTATGGTCAACAAAATAATCAATATAGAGTCTTCGAGCTTAAGAAAAAATTATCTGAAGTTAAGCAAGGAGACAAAACCATCACAGAATACTTAGGATCCCTGAAAAGTTTGTGGGATGAGTTGAGTATTTATCGACTCCCAACTACTGACCTGGTCACCCTGCAAAAACAAGCAGAACAAGATAGAGTGTTCTAACTTTTGTCCGGGTTGAGAACTAAATTTGAACCTATGCAAAGCCAATTCTTAATGTGCAGTGAGCTTCCATCCTTGGCAAGCATCTGTTCTAAGCTACAGCAGGAAGAAACCAGGAAGAACACCATTGGAGATAAAGGAAAAGATCGCACAGAAGTCGAAAATAGTGCCTTCTTCTCAGCAGGAAATCAAAGTGGCTTCAACAATCGCAACATGTCTCGAGGAAGAGGTAACTATAAAAACACTAATAACAAGAACCAATTGGTGTGCCAGCACTGCAAAAAGATGGGTCACTCGAAGGACAAGTGTTGGTTTCTTCACCCGCATCTTCGTCCCCAACGTGACCCACCAAGTGCAAATATAGCTGCGAACCATCCTACTCCTCAACATCACTCTATGGAGATGATTGTGCAGCAGCTACAACAGACTCAATAAATGCTACACCAACTGAGCAGGGGAGCATCGGGATCCAAGTCTGCTGCAGGCAATCTGGAAACTGAAAGCACAACCAACAACACCACTGCAAATGCATCTCAAGCCTTTACTGGTATGTGTGATTCCACTGATTGTGCTAAATCTAATAGAAATTAGATTGTTGATTCAGGAGCAAATGATCACATGACCAATAATAATGATTTACTGCATGATATTCATAGCAATTGCTCTACTGATTCGGTTACTAATGCAGACGGTAAGAAGATTCCAATTAAAGGGAAAGGTCAATTAACCTTGTTCAATTCTAAAATTGAATCTTTATTCATTCCTGAATTTTCTACTAATCTTCTATCTGTTAGCAAACTTACCAAGCAATTGAATTGCAGAGTTATTTTTTATGTTAACCAGGTTGTTTTTCAGGATTCGAACTCTCAGAAAATGATTGGTAGAGGAAGAATGAAGAATGGGTTATATGTCTTAGAGAGTCCATCGTATGCCTTTTCTAGCAAGTCAATTCCGAATAAAGAGGCGATCTTATGGCACAATTGCCTTGGTCATCCTTCAAATAATGTTCTCTCTTTAATAAAACCTGGTTGTAATGACATTTTCAAGTCTTCTGAAAGTTGTATTTTTGCAAAACAATGCAGACCTCCCTTTGATTTATCTAATTCTGAGTACGATAAACCTTTTGATTTGATACATTCTGACCTATGGACTTCACCTTGCATGTCATATGATGGGTTTAAGTACTTTGTCAGTTTAGATCACGTCTCTCGGGCAACTTGGATTTATTTACTCAAATCAAAAATTGAGGTCTACAAGGTTTTCAAAATCTTTCAAAAATTGATCAAAAATCAATTTAATAGTATGATTAGGATTCTCAGAACTGATAATGGAACTGAGTACCTTAAGGATTTCACTGAGAATTTGAGAGATCAAGGGATAATACACCAAACCACGTGCACTTATACCCCCCAGCAAAACGGTATTGCAGAGAGAAAGAATAGGCATATTCTTGAGGTGGCTAGGGCGATTAGGTTCCAATCAAATTTTCCTAAATGTTTTTGGTCTGATGCTATGCTAACTGCTTGTTTTTTAATTAATAGGATACCAAGCAGAGTTCTCAAAGCAAAGACCCTTTTTGAAGTACTTCGGAAGAGCACCTGTGATCTGTCGTTCTTAAGAATGTTTGGATGCACATGTTATGTGCTTCTTCTAGCTCAAAAAAGATATAAGCACGATAAGAAATCAATTCGATGTATTTTCTTGGGATATTCATCTGTTTCTAAAGGTTTTAAATGCTATGATCCTATCTTGGAGAAGAAGATGGTATTCAGAGATGTATATTTCTGTGAAGATACTCCCTTCTTCTCAGATCCATTAGATGAGCCGAAGGAAGATCTTCAGGAGGAGAACTACAATTATCATCAATCGGCTCCCAATCCACACTCAAGAGCAACCACGGACAATCCAGAGAGAGGAGGTTCTCAAGCACAACAACATCAACAATCAATTCAGACAGGAGCACAAGAGATCAACCAAGAAGGACAATTCCAATTAAGCCCAGAGATCACTCCTGCCTTGCTAGAAGGTAATAGCGAGGGACCTTCAAATTCTGTCTCACAATTGACTTCAAGTGCAGGTACTGGAGAAGACGACAACGAGGAAGCAAGCAGCTTGGAAAATCAAGACACAAACACAGTTAAATTAAGAAGATCAAGGAGAGAACATAAGCCTCCTACCAGGTTCAAGGATTTTAAAACCTACCAAGCTCATCTATATCCAATTGACAAGTATATCTCGTATAATAATGTCTCCTCCAACTATAACTATTGTTTAAATACTCTTGACACTACCCCAGAACCCATTAATTACGAAGAAGCTAAGTCAATTGGCGTATGGCGTAAAGCCATGGAAGAAGAAATCCAAGCTCTCGACAAAAATAAGACATGGACAATTACGAAACTACCAAAAGGAAAAAATCCAGTGGGATGCAAATGGATATTCAAGAACAAGTATAGAAGTGATGATACTCTCGAATGACATAAGGCGAGACTGGTAGCTCGTGGATTCACCCAAATACAAGGGCTCGATTACAATGAAACATTTGCACCCATTGTGAAGATGAACACGATCAGAATACTCCTATCCATTGCCATTAATCACGACTGGCCTGTGTATCAGATAGATGTAAAAAATGCCTTCCTTCAAGGCGAACTTGAAGAAGAAATTTTCATGAGTTTGCCTCCTGGACATCAGCTAGAAAAATCAGGTCTCGTCTGTAAACTCGAGAAGGCAATCTATGGATTAAAGCAGTCACCACGGGCCTGGTACCAAAAATTGAGCAAAGAACTCACAAACATAGGCTACAAACATTGTATTAATGATTATTCTACCTTCATCAGGGTTCATAATGGTCATAAAACTCTTGTGTTAATTTATGTTGATGACATTCTTATTACAGGTGATGATGCGATCGAGATTGCTAAGCTTAAACAGTCTCTCCGCGACAAGTTCGATATCAAAGATTTGGGTCACATCAAATATTTTCTTGGCATTGAATTTGCTAAATCTAACAAATGAATGTTTTTGTGTCAGAGGAAGTACGTGTTGGATCTCTTAAAGGAGACCAAGAATCTCAACTGCAGACCAGCTTCTACTCCAGTCGAGCCAGGACTTCAATTCTCATTAATAAAGGGCAATCTAGAGGAAAACATAGGCGCATTTCAAAGACTGGTTGGAAAATTAATCTATCTAACTATAACACTACCTGACATTGCTTTTGCAGTGAGTCTATTAAGCCAAGCCATGCACACTCCACGGTCAATTCATGTCCAAATGGTTGAAAGGGTTCTCAGATATCTCAAATCATGTTCAGGTAAAGGGATTTGGTTAAAGAATAATGGGAACTTAGATGTTTTTTGGTTTTTGTGATGCAGATTATGCTGGGGACGAAAACGATAGAAGATCCACATCCGGGTTATGCGTATTCGTAGGAGGCAATTTGGTCACTTGGCAAAGCAAGAAACAAACAGTGGTGTCACTTTCATCTGCTGAATCAGAATATCGGGCCATGAGGAATGCAACCAAGGAGCTCATATGGGTAAAGCATCTAATGACTAAACTCGGGTTCCAAATAGTTGAGCCAATTAAACTCTATTGCGATAACCAATCGGCTGTACACATTGCAGCAAACCCTGTTTTCCACGAAAGGACAAATATCGAAGTGGATTGCCACTTCGTTCGAGAAAAGTTTCAGAGCAAGGACATTTGCACACCATACATTTGTAGTCAGCGATAATTAGCTGATGTGTTCACCAAATCTCTTCAACCTCGACAGTTCAATTATATTCTCGACAAGCTGGGAATGCTTCACCTTCATTCTCCAGCTTGAGGGGGAGTGTTGAAGATTATCAACAACCAACATAGTAAGTAAGATTGGACGGATCAAATCATGAAGACCCAGCTGTAGGTGAAGACCCATAGCAATTGGAATCATGATCTTGCCAGATTCTGCAGCTCATGATTGCGAGAATCTTGGACACGATTAAGAGATCTTTCGAGCCGATATGAGTCAACTAGCTGGTGGTCCGTAATCTTCTACATGTGGACTGTTGGTATATGGAAAGAATTGGACAATCAAAGTCCAAGATCTTGGAGATATTCGATCACAAACATAGCTGTCCGGGTCTCTGCTGTCTGCGATTGTACATACCTTATGTAATAGATTAGTTTCCTTCTTTGGTCTAATTGGCTCAATTAGCCATTGTAAGCTTCTCTATAAAGTGTAATACTTCTCAATCATAATGCAATCAAGTCGATTACAATCTCAATTACAATTTCTTCAGTCGGATATCCGAGTTCGAGTTAGCTAAATCACAAAACGCGCTAAAACATTGTGACCAAGTTTTAACACAGTTTAAATGCAAGGACCTGTTATTTTCTTCAGAAGCATTGGAGAAAGTTGGAGGCCTAGTAATTCAGCTTTCTAAGCTCGACTCTCTTTAAACTTTGAATATTCAACTCGGCGAAGCATTTCAAGTTTATGACATTTTTTAAAGTAATCAATCATTTGAACTTTATAGGAAGGATTATATAATACGTCAAATGACTAATTTCTAATCCTCGGATCTGCTGCTTGCGAATCTACATGACCCATCTACATTTAATTACTCAACTCAATCCTTTCTCTGTGGAATCTGCTTAGCTTTAACTACGTAATTATAATTTATGTGTCTGTGTGTGTATATATATAACCTTGCTAGCTAGAATGCTTGTCCTTGAAGAAACATATATAGATCCAAAATCATGAATCTCGATCTACTGGAGCTGGCCAACATATATATAATTTAGAAAATTTGGGGGTGAAAATTAAGTTGGAGGAATGTCAGCTGGGAGAAGAAGTAATAATAAGATTTGTCACAAGCTTTGCAAAGTCAAAGCAACTTACAAATTGATAACAGTTTTGGATCTTACAGTCCTGGATTTATATATTGGGAGATTATTCTTAAATAAGACCGGTTAGTAATACACTCTGATATCATAAATTTAAGACTCAATCTACAAATTGAAACTGAAACTGTTTTAATTGGATTTAGGCAAAACCGGAGAATGACATTCGTCTGATGTCAGGACCACTTGGTATCTAATGTTGGAAGAAACTATAAGCTGTCTTGTTAGCTAGGTTGAAGGTCAGGTGACAGCAAATCTTTATTCTCCTCTACGACATTTGTATTTCCTCAATTTACCCAAATAACGAAATTTCGAATTTACTCTCTTTCTTTCTTGATTAAGAAAATATGTACTGTTGGCTGGTGGCTTAGGGTTTAGTAGACAATAATAATAATAATAATAAATAATAATGACGATGATGATATTGACGACAACGACAATGAGGAGGAGGTAAGAAGAAGTATAATTCGAATTGGTTATCCACTTTTGTAACGTTATTTTGGATATTGTAATATTCTAGTATTTGATAGGAATCATACTTCAGCTGCGGGAGTATTTATGTTATATAATTTGATTGAAATTGGTGCAACTACTGAATCAACTAGTCACCGAGTTAAGTTAAGAAGTTGAACTGCCGACGATTTTTTTTTTTTTTTGAGATCCTATTCTAATTCTATTCTATTACAACATATGTTTAAGTCAATGTTTGAACCTTAGACCTCCACCAACTCAACACCTCCTAATACCACTAGACTACAAGGCCACGGGTACTGCCGACGCCATTTAACTTGTGGTTAACGAATTGACATACAATTCCTATATTCGTGGTTACTTTTACAAGGAATTTGAACTACCTTATAAAACGAACAAATGGTCGTGTCATTAATAAAAATGTCACCCTAAACCTTCTTTTTCTGAGTTGTTTTAGTCACATTGATGAATTCCCATAAATGCACCGATCACTTAATTTCGGCAATAATGGATCCGGTGAAAATAATTATGAGATTTATGTGCATTCTCAGTTGTGAATCTGGGTCGTCCATAATCTTCTTCTTTTTTTCCTTTTTGAACACTAAAGGATATATAATAAGCTTAGTTTTTATGCCTCAAATGCAATTCTAAGTAGAAAGACAACCGGTCAACAATTTCTTGGACTATCATGTTTCATCCTCTAGTCCAATTTTCTTTTATGTAATCACCTACTTCGCTTCCGAAATTTCAAAATTTTTTTAGGAAATTGCATCACTTCATTTCATAAGGCATCAGGTTAAATAATGTACAGGCTTAAAAAAGGGACAATGTCAGAAGGTGGGATGCTAAAGTACACTGCATCAAAATCAGAGGAGACATTAAGCGTTGTTATGGAATGTGCGACCAAGTTGACCTCACGACAAATGAACTGGAAACGAAAGTCCTCCAAAGAAGAAACAGTCTCAAGACAGTCCTCGATGTAAATTGGCAGGTCGCTTTGATCTTTTTTATAGTTTTACTTGGCACAAAGATTACAGGTTGGCAATCCGATTCAGATATTACCTTCTTCATTCCATAGCGGGTTGCAAGATCAATGCCCAGCTTGACTCTATCGGCTCAACTAGTGTGGGGTGGGTAACATGTAAGACCAATCTTTTGCAAGTCACCATGAAGGCCCCTTGGAGTCTCGGATAATGGCCCCGACTTGCCCACAGCCGTAGCATCAAGGCCCGCATCGAAGTTCACTTTGAACCACCCCTGGGGCGGTGGAGACCATTGTTGGAGTGGACCAGGAATCTGGTTCTGGGATTGTTGATGGTTCATAGTATAAAATGGTAAGCCAAAAATTAATGAAACGAACACTGAAAAAATTAATTATTTGTTGTCTATTAGATACCTCCTCTCGCTTGTCTAACTGACTGAAAAAGCCCAAGAAGCCCGCCTATAAATGGACTAATTACAGTGCCCAAACTTACAATCGGACCACATGACTTCGTCAGATTTGGGCCCCCAACAATAAATACTTGAGCTTAATCGTAGGACTGTTAAATGAATTCGAATCATATGAATATGGAATATTTAATTTACGGTCATTTAATTAAATAATATTTGTTTGAAATGGCCCAAACATCATTGGAAATGCAACAAGAGCTATTCGTCCATTGGTTGATAAAGTTTGTTGACATCTGTTTGCTCTAATTTTATCGCAACTAGCTAAAGGGTAATAATATAAGTCAGATTTGTATCTTTAATTGTGAGTCGACTACTGATATTTTTGGTCTATATCATTGTAATCCGTGGTTGTAATTATCCTATCAATATTTGCAGCTCATGTCCTCCGTGGACTAAGAGCTAATAGAAATGATTGAGGTCTACCGATTTTAAATTCTGGTGATAGACAATTAATTACTATAATATTTATTAATTACAGTTAATTGAATTATCTCGTATAACACATTATGGTATTAATATTGTGACACAATAACAAGGAAGTGAAGACAAAGTGCCGAGTGACCATTTGGTCCAGTGGTATTGGGGTGGGGTGGGGTGGGGCGGGATGGGGTGAAGTCCAGGGTTCGACTCCTGGCATAAGTATTTCTGATGTAATAGAATAGGATTTAGAATAAGATCTAAAAAAAAGGAAGTGAAGACAAAGTTACTCGAAATAGTATGAAGAAAAATACTTGAGAAATGAGAGAGAAATATTAAATTCCATTTCAACCAATTAGAGAAATTCTAATGATTAACCATCATATCTATTTTGGAAAAAGTGTAAAAATAATTGGTTGATTATTAACTAATAAGTAATAAGTATCAACTATACATACAACTAGAGAACGATAAGTCGCAAGTGGAGGAAGCTTGCATGCAGAAAATTTTAGAATGGTCATAACAAGTTCAATCTTCACATATTTGGATAAACTTCATTTTTTCTCTTGTGGTTTCTGGATATCTTCAATTAGGTCCTTTGGAGTTGACTTTGCATTCAATACACCCTCGTAAACTAGACTAAATACATCCATTAATCCAAACTTAGAAACTAGCAATTCAAAGCATTAAATTTTTTGTCGTGATATATGCAAGATGATATCCTGAACGCATGTGGAGGAGTTTGAAAAGACATAATTGTAGGTTCTCTATAATCATATTGCAATCCATCTTAATGTGCCTCGTCCTTTCGTGAAAAATTGAGTTCTTAGCAATGTTGATGGCTCATTTGTTGTCATAATAGAGCAACGCTGGGCCAATATGAGAAATCTGCATTTCATCAAGTAAATTAATCATTGGACTTCACAAGTGACAATGGAAAGTACTCTATACTCAGTATCTAAGAAAGAATAGGATAATATATTCTACTTTTTTTTCCTTCCAAGAGACTAAGGTGTCACGACCCATAACCTAATGGTCGCGACCGGTGTAAGGAGTTGACTAAAACTAATGTTAATCAAATCCATGCAAGCTTCATAAACATAATCCTGAATATATCATACTTATACAACAACTAAACACACTCGAAAAACTCACAACCATATATATTCTACATCGTCAATAGTCTCGTACACACTACAAGTCCATAATAACCAAAAATATATCTTCATTGGCCCGACCTCAGTAAGCAAGCTCCCACAACTCTATTGAAGGTCTCTAAGTCCACCAACTACTGATCTGGAAAAATGAATAAGGGATAATGGTGAGACAAACTCAGTGAGTAGATAATAAGTATCACGAGATTATGGAATAACAATGCATCATATTTGGTGTCATATGTATCATAATACATAATAAATACATACTTATTTAGAATACATAATATAGAACATGAATAATGAAATATGAGATATGAGCCAAGTATTACGTCACAACATAAGGCATAAATGCTACACACACATAAATGCATCATAAACATAAGGCATAAATGCTACACAAACATAAATAACACATAAACATAAGTCATACGCGCGTAGACGCTCCCAAAGAGCAGGACATATGGCATACGCCCCAAAGGCTTAATGTATACCACATGCGATCCAAAAGACCTCATAAATATAATGGGTAAACGTGAACATCATACAAGGCTCATAATCATATGGGATAATAATAATAATAGCAAGAATTCTAAATCATATCAAGGAATAAGTTCATCGTAATTAAGATCAACTATGGGTGATCAATGGAATAGCTCTAAGAAAGCCAATGAATATCTTATTCACTTTCCAGTTTTAAAATAACAAGGAATATAGATAGCAAATGAAAATAATGGTTTTGTGAATTCATTATCCACTCACCTTAACCTCCTCCAAGTTTATAACCTTAAACTTCCTTAAATGATTTGGCTCGTTAGTTGTCCACTTCCGTTCCTAAGAACATATAAACACTACATAACCATACTATATCCAAAGAATCATGAACATGCTTAAAATAGTACATGGCATCCCCTATACATACTAAATTCTCACTTGAAACTAACTAAATAACTCACTTTCAACGATTCCAACAACAGATCCTACACCTCCCTCGACATGCCTACATAATCAACCATTCTTACTTTAACATGATCAACAACCCATGAAAATACTATAATAGGACTCCTCTATTTGTCATTCATCCTATCATATCCAAAAATCAACTCTACAATCAACACAACCAACTCACAAGGTCGTTTCTCCTTCAACCTAGTCGAATCCGAGGCTCAGTTTTCATAGTCAGATTCAAATGACCATACAAGATTCAGTACTTCATCAAATCATAAACATAAATATACCACAAAATAGGGTTTTCTGTCCTCTACAACTTCCTAGACAATTTCAAGGTCTAATTCTGAGCTCAAGGTCTCTTAACGAACGCTTCTTTCTCCACCTACTCGAATCCGAGATTCAATTTATACATCCAACAAAAAATGGACCTCCCGGATTCAATATTTCTCCAAATCAACAAAATAAATATACTACAAAATAGTGGATTCTGAGATATACAACTTCCATGACAGCCAAAAAGTCTGAATCGGAGTTTAAGACCACTTACCGAATACTTCTTTCTAAGTCGTCTGTTTTCTTCCTCTTTCTCCTCTTTCCTTATTATTTTCGGTTCAAGTGTTTATTTTGTGTTTATGCTTATCCTTAGATGGACTTAAGGTTAGATAAGGCTCATGGATGATTTCTCTACAAGCTTATCTCATTTTTTTTAAAACTAAATAAGGTAATTACACTTAGCTCTTTCTAATTGGTTGGCTTTTTTTTTGCCCAATCAGAAACCAGCCTTTTTGAGCTCAATTTTGTCCATCTTATGCTCAAAATCTGAACATAAGTATTTCTATTTAAATTGTAGATCTATGTCTTATATTTCCAGAACATATTTGTTTGTCCAATTTGGATCTATAATGAGAAAGTTATGCCAATTCTACCAACATGGGTCAAATCTGCCAAAAACCTATTCGAAGGTAGTTTTGTAAAACTTAAAAATAAGTTAAGTGACCAAAGTAAAATTTAGTCTACAAGTCTTAAATCACTCTAACATGTATAAACATAATTCTAAAGTTGTAACGACAATCATTCTCATGAAAATACTCGCCTAGTGGACCAACCAACCTAATGTCGAATTCATAAAAATTGAGCTTCTATAACTTAATTGTAAAATAACTTAGCTAGCAAAATTTATTAGCATAACGAGGTAGAGGGCTTACACTAAGGAGTCGCCAAGATAAATATAATAGCATGTGACACAGCAATAAGAATCATCACAAGTAGAATAAATATTATCTAAATATATTTTTAGCTAACAGAAATAAAAACTGAATAGGATAATCCTTTCCTAAGGCAAGACTTCAAATATTTAAACATATTATAAGAAGTTTCAAGGTGTGTCTTATGTGGCTGAGTCTAAAATTGGCTCAATTATTACAGAATATAACTAATATCATGATAATATATGACAAGTACAATAATTTACTAATTAATCTTTGATAATTAGAAGAATTCTCAATGATCTTTCTCATCTATTATAATTATAGGTGTACCATTAGGAAGATAAGCAAGATCATGTAAGATATACAAAGTGATCCCATAATGTTCTAAATATGATAAAGTACTCAATCACAGATGAAGCCCTTGCTTTAGAGTGCAAATCAACATCTATAAGTGAATAATCTATATTGAATCTCCCATACCAAAATGCTCTTTTATGAACATTCCAAATCTTTGCTGTGAAGTACCTTGCTTTAGAGTACAAAGCAACATCTATAACTGAGCAATCTATGTTGAATCTCCTATACCAAAATGCTCTTTATGATCATTCCAAATCTTTGCTGCAATCTCTAAATAATTCAAACTTCGACCAATCGAAGGCTCAAATAGAAGCAATTAAGCAATTAACACCATATTATTATAGTTTCATAATCATTATACTATGTATCTTCAAACTCAGGAATATCCATATATCCATCTATTAAACACCACTTCATATTGTTCTTAGACCTAATAACTATTGTCATACTTTTACTCCAAATGTGATAGTTCTGGTTATTAAGTAAGAGAGTTATCAAAATCGATGTCTTATTCTCACTAGGATGAAGGCAGAAGACTAATTTTTTTCTACTGTTCTAGAACTAGAGGAATCAAAGGAACGCGGTGAACTATTGCCCACAGGCGGTGGTTGAGATAAACTAGTAGGTTATGAAGCTTCTCGAGGTGGATGATTATGATCCTTGTGAGTCGATTGTAAATTGTTATTTTTTCTCATCATTAAAGCTTTATGAGCTTCCACATGGAGAATAAAATGAGAAATTAAGGATCGAAGCTACTCCAGTTCATGCTTGAGCTCTAATACCATAATAAAAAATGACAACAAAACTACTGGAAGTGGAATGAAGGAAAATGATTAGAAAATAAGAGACAAAAGGCTAGATTCCATTTCACCCGATTCAAAAGATTCTAAAGATCAATCGTCATATCTATTACGGAAAAAATGTGAACATAATTGGCTAATTACTAACTAGTGACTACCTACTATATATACAATCGGAGAATCACAAGTGGCAAGTGGAAAGAGTTCACAGGCAAAAATTTTATAATGGTCATAACAATTTTAGCACGTATGTAGTTCAGTCCCCAGGTATTTGGGTAAAATTTTATTTTGCTTCCATAGTTTTTGGATGTCTTCAATTAAGTCCTCCGGGGCTGATTTTGCATTTAACACACATTTGCACATATGGATGGGTACATAAACGTTGTGGGTAGCTTGACTAATAAATATTGAATTTTTCCTTATTATTTCACCCAAAAAATATTGAATTTCACCGGTTGACTAGGACAATTAATGGCATAACTTGACTTCTTCTTTAAAAGGACCAACTTGATGTTAAACTGGATGTCTTCAATGACGTGACCTTCCACTATTCCCGATGACAAATGATTGGCTTTTCCCAAATGATGAAAAATTCAAGCTCAGTTACATGGAAATTTCATAAATGAAACATATTTAATCGATTTTTAAATAAGATAAACTAAAGACATTACTGAGGGTCATATACAAATTTGTGCCGCAGTCCACTAGAGACTTATCTGCTAACAAAAATAGAATAATTAATAAAATAGAATGGAATGGGAGCCAGCCTATGATTAAAGTGGATACCATGTTCTGTTTCTAATATACAATCCTTATATGAAGAACATTTTTTTCGGTTTGATTTAATCATAAGATCGAATGTCAATGGGTCAACAATCCTCCTAGATGATAAAATCAAATTGTTTTAAGCATAATGTCGTTTCTCTGTCATCTATCTTCAACTATTTTCCCTCTTTCCATATATTTTCAGTTTTGAAGGAAAGAGGGTCAATTGTGATATGTCATTAATTAAAATCTAATTTAGTTGGGAAATATTATAAGACACAAAAAATTCCCATAGTTAAAGTACTTCTTGGTATATAGAATCTGATAGTATTCAACTGTAAAATATTTGAAATTTTGAAAAACGTTAATTATACAATTAGGCTTAGCTTTTCTACCCACTTTAGTAGATATTGTTGAAACTTTCCTACCTAGATCCACAGAGAAAAAAATATATATTAGGTGGGGGGAAAATAATATGATAATGAGACGAGTGAACTTACGTTAGCTAGCGGCCACCGATTTCAGATTCCATAGCTTCTGAATTCGCTAAAAGGAAAAAAAAAAGAGAAAAAGGTCTTTCCGCGTCTAGAAAAAAGAACCATTTTCTCCATCTTTATTTGTTAGTGAATTATCTGAGTCGACCATGTTTTTAGAAAGTGACATATTTTTTATAAGTATCTATTATATATTTTTCAATTATTTACACTCAAAATATCTTAATTAATATCATAATTAAGTTAAAACAATTGTATCATTAATTGATCTAATTGATGTTTCATGGTTGAATCTTATATATTAAGTCAAGCTTATTTTCAATAAAAACTAAGATTTTCCAATGTTTGACCCGTGACTTGGCTAATTTTGAGCTGGTGCCTTCAATGGCCGGCAAGGGGAAACAAGGACCTAATCATCGTAACTTGCGGCATTAAGTCTGTTGGTTCTTGCTGTCTTCCTCTTTTAGAAGGAAACGTAGAACGAGAAACTTGATTGATATGACTTGAAAATTTATTATTGACGATTTATATCTATATCACCACCGAATCACATCACTTTCTAAATCCATGTTCAACGTGAAAAAAAAAAAATTTTTGGTTGCCAAAATTAGTTGTTGTTCGGATTTCTTTTAAGCTAACTAGTATAGATTCAGAAAGGCAAATTACATAATTTTAAAATAAATTGTACCAAATTTCAAAATAATTATATTTTAAAGATATTTAACTCTTTGAAGGTCGAATAAAACACGGATCAAACGAACCCGTAGCCTTGTAGCCTAGTGGTATTGAGAGGTGTTGAGTTGGTGGAGGTCCAAGGTTCAAACCTTGGCTTAAGCATATGTTGTAATAGAATAAAATTAGAATATGATCTAAAAAAAAAAACACGGATCAAACGATAGAAGGAATTGGTTTAGAATCTAATGAGATAGAATCTAGATCGTCTTGGTGTATTAAAATACTTCAAGAAAAACTTGATAAGCGTTATCATCCTATGTCAATTTATAATTTTATTGAAAACATACATTAATATATATATATATAGTTATCAAATAAATAAACTAAGTATGAGTAATTGCCACCACAATGTTAAACTTGGCTCCCCCCTGCAGGAGGCTATTACCAGATCAAGTGGTTTAATGTCAAAGATATCGTATATCTATCTATTAGTATATGTTATTTAGATAGATAAATATCTTAAGATAATTTTAAAGATATGTTTAGTACTTAAAAAAAGGAAAATACTTAAGATATTTATTGGTATACTGCCATTTTGCATATATGATATAATCTTTTAATGGATAATAAGCATAGTGTTTAACCTGAAAAATGAGAACATCACCATCGAGTTTGGTCGTTCTAGGAGTTGTGGAATCGAAGGAAGAAATGATAAATTTTGTAAGAAGCAGAAGGGTCCCCTTATGTTTTGTTGTAATGTGTATGACGGCATTATCACCAAAATTTCCTCTTTTTAGCCCCACCAATGTCATCTCCACAACGTATATAGACCACAGCTTTGATTTTTCTGTTCGATGGATAACCTCAAATTGGAATGATAACGACAATCAAAATTGCGCCATCCCTGTTATAGCTATATTCCATCTCTCTCTTCCAGCCTTGCATTGCACCGCCATCCCCAAGGACGCAAGCAATTAACTCTTTGTGACTAGTTGGTTATAAAATTTGAGGTAGAATAATTTAATTTTGGGAAAAGTACACTTAAGTACCCTGTGATTTACCCGTTTCAAGAAACAAGCCGTGTGGTTTTAAAGTTCTAAATTCAGTACCTGTGGTTCTTTTTTTGGGACAATTTCGGTCTCGGGCAGCATTTTAGACTGACCGGCCACCTGTTCATGCCACATCATCGCCACGCCAACTGACATGTCCTATTTGGAATTGATGACATGGCTTGGAAAATTACCATTTCACTACATTTTTGAATTATAATTTGTTTTCCATTTTTGGTTATTAAAATGATTATTATACCCCTCGTCATCTTCTACAGCAAACCCAATCTTTTCCAGCAAATTAATTAATTAAAAAATTGTTAAATCAGAAGATGCCGAAGCTGTAGGAGGAGCTGTTCCCGTCGACATCGGGTAAGTTCAAGATTGACCGGGGCGGGTCCCACCGGAATCATCTTTACCAGTCTTTCGTTGACACCGGTAACCGCCTCTTCATTGCTTCTTAGGGCCGACCGAACATGGTGTACTTCTCCTTCACCCAGAACATCCTCTAGGGGAAGGGGTTCCCGATCTCCATCTACAATAGGACCACCTCTAACGTCGACGAGACCGTCCACATGGCCCCTTGTACGGCCACCGCGACCCGACTTCGTCCTCTACCAAGTAAACAATCGTTGTCCCCATCGCCATAACATAAACCAAGAACCCACAAGGCACTAAGCACATCGCCACCAACCCAGGCATCTCCTTCCCAACCCGAAATGGCCTCTCCACTTCCCCCTTCTTCCACCTTAGCCACAGGAACGACGCGAACTCCAGAATCACCGTCGAGATGAAGATCCTGATCCACAGTGTGTCGAACCGGTGGGAAAACTATTATAAGTCGGGGTGGGGTGTCGGGGTGGGATCTCGTCCTCGTAGTTGCCAGTCTTGTAAGCCTCCGGGCAGAGGCTGTAGGAGGAGCAACTACACGGTCTGATGTCCTCTGGGCAGAGGCTGGACATGTCGATTTAAAATTAGGGACTGAAATTAAAATTAGGGTTGGAGGAGGAGCAACTCTGGGTCGTCGACCTCGGCTCGGTGGGGTTTACACTCAACAACGTGGAGGACTTAGGATTGGATGCCATCTTCATCTTCGTAAAGCGAGTCTTACACTCGACAAGGTAGAGGACTTAGGATTGGATGCCGTCTTCATCTTCGTAAAGCGATGGTTTCTTTAAGATTTAAGGGAATTTATGATTAGGAAATTAAAATTTAAAATGAAAAAATTATAATTCAAAAATGTAGTGAAATGGTAATTTGCCAAGCCATGTCACCAATTCCAAATAGGACATGTCAGTTGGAGTGGCGATGATGTGGCATGAACAGGTGGTCGGTCAGTCTAAAATGTTGCCCGAGACCAAAATTGTCCCAAAAAAAGAACCACATGTATTAAATTTGGAATTTTAAAACCACACGGCTTGTTTCTGGAAACGGGTATACCACAGGGTACTTAGGTGTACTTTTCCCTTTAATTTTTAGGAAAGAAAAATTTTTTTAAGGTAATAGAAATTATTTTAAATAGTTATATTCTTAAGAACTCAAACTTTTCACCGTTTCTTTCTACCTAAAATCAAATAACGTTCACCACCGCATGTATGGCCTAGCGGTCAAAACAGGGGGTATGGTCTTAAGCATGAGGTGGGAGGTTCGAGTTCCGTAAGCCCCTACCAAGAACCGGAATTGTGGAAACAATTTAACCCACAATTTTATGAAAAAAAAAATCAAATAACGTCCAATGGCATATACAATATCGCCGCATCACATCACAATGCACTTGATAAGAAGCCATAACGTATTGTATGTAACTTATTTGTGCGCTTATCCGCCTAACTTTTTCCGAAAGGCGAAAGGGGATGCACAATTTTGTTGAAATTATAACATATGGATTGATAAGTAATTTGATATATTTGAACTATTACAACTTGCTTCTTAATTTAACTTTTTTATAAAATAAAATACTCTCCAATATGTGCCAAAGTTAAGCGATTCCCATTTTTTATGATTTTAACTAGGAAAAATTAGGCTAAAGTCCCTGTAGTTTGGGGATTCAACCATTTCAATCCCTACTATTTCAAAACTACTCTTTTCGTCCCTACTGTACAAAATAACATAGACGTTTAGTCCCTAGCGGGTCAACCGCTGATGTCAGCAATCAATATAGGGACTGAAACAATTGAATTCCCAAACTACAGGGACTTTAGCCTAATTTTCCCTTTTAACTAAATGTTGAATGATTTTGAAGTTCCATTTGTATTGAAATCATTAAAACGCTATTAATCCTCAACAAACAAAAAAAAAACAACTAGCGATAAGAGTTGTTTTGAGTTCTCTAGACGTCTTGAAATCATTTTAGCTTGCTCAAATTGGGTTATAAAATAAATGTTGTGTAGATCATGTGACGCATAATAAGTCCTGTTCCTTGAAGATAGTTGCATTGCGTGGTCATGATTTGGTCTCAACCAATTGATCGGTACAGCAAGCGTAAACAATTGTTATTTTTCCATTTTTTATAAATACAATCTATTTATTTTATAAAAAAAGGGACAAAAACCCCTCTTTCTGGTGAAGCTTATGCATGGAAATGGAACCACTCGTTTTCTGATATCACCTACATTCGTGATCCTATAACTTTTTTTTCACGTTAATACAACTAACTATATTAATCTCTAATATGATTTTAAATAAATTTAAAAATATTAAAATTAATTTTGAAATAACAAAAATAATAATTTTGCAAAATACAAAAATACTTATAAATAATTTCAATTACAAATATGAAAAATATATATTAAAAATTAACTAAAAAATTCAAAAATTTATAAATAATTACAAATTACATAATTATCTACAACTACCTAATTTCTTTTCAAATATGTTCAATCAAGTCTTTTTTAGAGCTTATGAGATTCTCTATTACAAACTAATGTATCAGTAGTCATGATCTAATGTACTTAGTAGAGTATTCATAGTTGCATCGCTGCTGCTAATATTAGATCTATTGTTAAGAAATTTATCCGGATAATAAAGGTTTGCAACCATCTCATTCATCTTCCACTATTATATTATGTAATATGGTAAATATTATCATAAGTTTTGCAATGTATTTTTGCTTCCACAAAAGATATGAAATTGTGATGAATGCAAAATAAGATTGAAGAATTCCAAATGTTATCCCATATCCTTTCGACATCTTTCTTGATGTTTAGAAAATATCTTGACCTTCAGGGTGGATGGAGATGTAATTGACTTAACAAAGATAGCCCATTGTGATATATCTCATCAATGAGATAATATTACAACTTTCTACATATGTCATTAATAGTATAGTTCACTTTGGGTGTTCGATCTTCTAATACATCAATAAAAATAAGAGATCTTTGTAATACAATTATATCATTGCACATATCTCGTAATTCAAAGAAGGCTTGTCATATCCATCATACTTCATGTATTTTTTTCTAACTTTCCACAACCTTTTTTAGAACTTATTTTTCTTTTTCTTTTCTTTTCTTCCTTTTTCATAATGTTTTTTTTTCACATACTTCACATTTCATTTTCCATTTTTTCACACATTCAAGACAATCGATCTTGGTTTTTTTGTTAGCCTTAAATTTACCCTTTTTCCAATTATTCAATCTTCAAAAACTATTATAACAAATGAACCTTTATAATATATCCCAAAAGATAATATTTTAATGCATTTTTGGATTGAGTAGTTAAAGGTGGATAAGATTGTGGGTATGGGCTTACACATCAACTAAAATATAATATTTCAATAAAAAAGCTCAAGCTTAATGTGTTTAAACTAGGAATAATAAATAGATTTTGGCTTTAATGCTCTACACTTTATAAAAAAGGCAACCCCGATATATAACTAATACTAGGGGAGAGCAGAAACTGACCGAAACCACCAAACCGACTCACCCCGAAACCGTCAAACCGAAAATTTTTTAAACCGCGACATAAATGGTTAAATGGTGCGATTTGAAACCGACACCGATTAGTGAGCGGTTTGGTTCGGGGTGACTTTGAAACTGCCCCATGACACCGCGAAACCGAGAATTATATATATATATATGTGTGTGTGTGTGTGTGTGCGAACTCTCAATTAAATTCGATTGATTTGAAAATTTTGCAAAATCCAGAGGGAGAGGAGATCGAACACATGACCTCCCATGTACTTGAAAGAGGTGTTACCATCTGAGCTAACCTTTTTTTTGTTAAATGTTTAATTAAATTATATATATTACCAATTCTATGTATATATCAGCAATCGGTTTCAAACCGACACCAAACCACGACACCGCGAAACCACAAAACCGCCAAACCATTGGTTTTTCAAAAAACCATGAAACCGATGATTTCAAAATCATCATCTTAAATCCGTCGGTTTGGTGTGAAAAATCACCCCGACACCGAGACACTGCCCCGATTACACCTCTAACTAATACTATACTACAAAGTCATACCGAGTACTAGTATACCATTCTCATACTTCATAAATAAATGGAAACGGTTTTCTCATTCTTTCGCCCAAAAATTCTCAAAAGTAAAGGCGAAGTGTGAAGAAGTGGTGGGTCAATTGAACCTACTAAATTGTATTTTGTATCAATATTAACTATATTTTTTTAATATATGCTCCCATCAAAATTAAAAAAATACAAATCTATAAATTGAAATTAAATTTTGTAAAATTATATTGCCCTCACTCCCAAAATTTTCTCGCTTTACTCCTGCTCAGAAGGTCACTTATCAAGTCTTCTAACAAAAGTTCAAAAATTTGAGAGAAGTTCATCATTTTCTTGTGACATAACCACATCAAACAAATTCATAAAATATATTCCTAAACCTAGAATCCATCATATTCTTAAATGGAACAAAAGTATGAAAAATATTAATAAAATAAAAAGTACAAGAAACAAAAAGAAAATGAAGGTTTGACATACCCCCATACTCATTGAAAATATTATCCTCAATGTGGGGAAGATATAGATAATACAAAATAATCACATAGATAAAATGGAAAGTAAAGAAAAAGAAAGTGGATGGCTCCTTGGTCAATCTTGATGTGGAGGATGTGGAAGAGCTCATGGCGGTCGGTCAAAACTTTGGCAAACTCTAATTTTTTTTAATTTTTGAATCTGTAAAAGAAAACATATATTAAATTAAGGTATTAAATCAAATATACAAAAATAAAAAAAAATTAAGTAACATGAATTACAATGCTAAATATGCTAGTTTTAAGTCATGAGCTTAACTTGATACTCCGTGAAGTCTAAGGTGGTCAAAAATTTCCACTACTTACTTGAAATTCTATCTTGTGTATACCAATGCAAAGAAGTAGCTTTCCATCATGGACATCCACTGTTGTATGACATGTATTGAGTAATAGGATTCCTAGAATCAATAGGTAACTTTCATTAATCGTATAGTCCAGCTTACGAAATCTATAGGTATGAGAGATTTGTCAAATTGGATTAGCACATCTTCCACGATTCCATGTAGTTTTTTCCTAGTTTGATCGACAAGTTGAAGTATTAAAAATGTGGTTGACATATTCTAATTTGAGTTTCTAAAAGTTGCTAAATGCATAAAATTAATATTTGCATATAAATCACATAAGCAATGCAAAAATTATCGTTAATAATACAAGGTATAGTTTTATTTCTTAGATCTTTTAGTTTTGATTGTATGTTATTTGTTATGACAGTGGTCGTCTTACCATCGTTCTTTTTCTTTTTTTGTGATAATATTTTTGAGAAATTTACTATATCATGGCCTTTGATCTAACATCTCCAAGAAGAAGTCATAGCTTTTGAAGTCTTTCTTTGTCGCAATAAACTCAAGAGCCTTTACATTGATCACTGTGTTCTTCTTAACTTGTTGAGATGATGATGGAGGAACAAAAGAATCATTGTGTTCATTAATATAGGGTAATTCCTCCTTCTTGTCAACAACTATCATCTCTTATATGGCTGATTTGACTATTTTGATATATTCCTCTTCATTGATCGGGCTTGATCTCTCTTGTCTCGCCTAAGTGCCCTTTTAACTACTCCAATATTGATTTAAAATACAATATCTGAGTCAAAGTCCAATTCTTTGTTATAGGTTTTAGCATACAGTAGATGTACCTACAACATATAAAACATGAAATTAGCAAGTAAGCTACACAAAATTAACTGATTTTGACTTTATGTCCTAAAATTTTAGCTCTATATTGATGGCGCCAATTTGATATATAAAAAATTAAGAATAATTAAATATGCAATCAAATAGTATAATAATAAGTAAGATTCGTAATTGAGAGTTGGAATACAAAATCTAAGCAATTAATCTCACCTAACAAGATTAATAATTACTTTTATAAAAAGATTTGTGATTGCAATAAAAATAAAAATAAAGGCAACTATAAATAATTGAGATAAAATGAGCACGGGTGCCCTTATGAATTGACTACCTACATAAAGATTATGATTCTGATGAAGTTTTAACTAGTACCTAGAATCTTTTAATGCATCTACCTAATACTTTCATTCATTAGGTTGATAAAACTAAGATAGCAAAGATTTAAGTTACTAACTAATATTTTTTATCATCAATTAGACTTAAAACTAAAATAATCTCAATTACAATAATTTTTCCTAATGATTCATTCTTACGATATCAAGATATCTCATTAGTACCTAAGAATATGCTAATTGATTCTTCCATTAACTTGAGTACTTCTCAGCTTACTCTCATCAATTATAATCATAACGTAAATGATCATGCTAGGCTAAGTATTAAGATCATCAATTAACAATTACTATGTAAGATATTCAAATCATAACTTAACATAAATAATTAATCACATAATTAGGACATCCCACTCATAAAAGAACTACTCACTATGCATATTGAATAAGTACAAGATCATAATTGAAAACATAATAAGAGATAGAAATAAAAAAAGATTAGTCTTTAATTAATAATTTCAAAACTCGCAAGAAGTCTCCAGGCTACTGAAATTCGTGTTGTTTAAATCTAAAGACTAACAAGCCTTATATAACCAACGACATCTAGAAGATATTGTTCCTAATAAAAACTTTAAAAGCAAAAAAAAGTAGCCTAAAATAAAAAAATATAATGTAATTTCTAGAGCCAAAATAGAGGACAATAGTCGTCCAAGTTCAGAATAGGCTCAAAATTATCAAAAATAGAATAGTCAGAATAGCTCAGGTCGACCACCTAGCGGCCGCAAACACCCTGGTGTGTGCCAAACTTTGACGCTGAACTCCCTTGTATGCGCAAGGGTTTATGGTGCTTGCCGAGTGTGTGTCAGCCTCATCGCATTTTTATATATTCTTTTTGTGATCCTCTTTCACTTTGAATTTCACCTTGACCATGACAAAAAAAATGTAGATCTCTTTTTGAACTTTCCAACAATATCTCATTTGAGAAAATTGGATGATCGAGTAGAGAGTTGTGACTCTCGCAATACGGTATCTTGAAATCATCTCTTCAACGGTCTCCAATTGCTCGTTAAGTGCTCGGAGTACCGATAAAAACATGCGAAAGATCGGTAGATGTCTATTTTTTAACTCGAACACATACGATTGACATGGAACTCAAATTAATATAACTAAAATGTAGAAGATTACCCTAAACATAATTAAAACATACGTAAACGTGTAGATACAAAACCGCTGGCTATTTTCGTCAGCCAACTGTATATCCACGCCGAAACTCAGAATATAATTTACCAAATAATAAGTCTCCGCTCAAACGTTTCGACGAAGTTCAATTTGTATTGGTCAGTACTCTCTCTTGCCCTCTAAATAGATGGATTACTATAGGATCCTAATATTCTGAGCATTATTAACGGCAAAAATGGAGACAATTAACATTCAGACAGAAATAGACCTTATCATAACAAAGATTAACAGCTTAAGGGTTAAGCCGACTTGATCTAATTAACGTGGGACACATGCAACTCAATTTTTTAAAAGTTTACATACAACTCAATTATCAACAAATACTCATATTAACTGATAATTTCAATGTTCTATATTAACTCAGATCCTTAAAAATAAAAAATTTTAAATATTCATTAAAAAATTTGTCATGTTTCAAATATTTTATTCAACTCAATTATTTAATAGTCCTGCCGAAGAGAACGAATATACATTATAATCCAAAAAACTTACAACTCACCTCCTTCTTGTACCCTTAAATTCTCTCTCATATCTAAATGTTATAATAACAGAAAATTATGTTCAGGCCACCGCGGAATCCAATGCACCAAAGTTCATTGTCTCCCTCTCCCTATTGTCTCCTTCATAATTCATGAAGCCATTGACACCCAGCTTCTAACCCCTCCCCCCCTCTCTCTCTCTCCCCCTTATCAAAGTCTCCGGTGGGAAGATGGGTGGCGCCGGCGAGGTCCCCGCCGGGCCGGAGCAGCTTCTAGCATTTGTCCTGGAGATCCTCCAGGCGGGACCCACCTCCGGAAACGAGGAGGAGGAGGAGGAGGGCCGCCTCCCGGTGTTCAAAAAGGACTGTACCGATCTGGTCCGGAGGATTTCGCTGCTGACCCATTTCCTGGAAGAGGTCAACGACCACTTCCATGGTCTAAGTCTGGACATTTCCGGTTCTGGGTCGTCCTCTTCTTCTTCAGGACAAGGTGCTTGGTGGGGTGATTTGGCTGAGGCGTTCTTGGCTTCGAAGAAGCTGTTGGATGTTGCTGGCTGCTTCAAATCAGCTAATCATCAATCTGTAAGTAGAAAATAATGTGATTTGGCTGTTGTTTGTTGGAAAAGGTTGAAGATATATGATTGTTGGAGTTGTCAGTTCTGGGATTTAATTCGGGTTTGTTTGTGTGTGTGTGTTTGAATTGCTAGCCTTTGATCTTTGTTTGTTCAAAACCGAGTCATTTGGACAATGCAGGTTCAATCCCTGGCAGATGTAATAAAATAAATAATGAAAAGAGAGAATCATGGATTGTGTTTCTTTGAATGATTGTCTTAGAGTCGTGATCGATTGTTGATCAAGCATTTCCTCTCACATAGGCTTCGTGGGGAAGGAGATGGAACATGGAGTGGGAATTTTTAAGTCAACCATATGTAGATAGATCTCTTGGAAAATTGAACTCATATCGTTGGTTGTCGTTTATTTCAATCATGTAGTTTTCATGTAGGGAATGATCTCGGTTTAGATTATTCTTCTATATTTGTACAGAGTTCGTGAATTTTGTGATATCTCTTTGCTAGGATGGAACGGCGAAGAAAATTTCTTTCCAGTTTCATTGTGTGACTTGGAGGTTGGAGAAGGCCTTGGCCAGAATACCATATGACCAGTTGGACATTTCTGAAGAAGTGCGGGAACAGGTAGACTTGGTTTGTGTATTCATCACGTGGTCGTTCTTATTTTATTCAAATTTGAATCAATCCGAAAGCTATCATCTGCTAGGTCGAGTTGGTAAGGGCACAGCTGAGAAGAGCCACTGAAAGATACGGGTCCATGGAATCCCGGATGATCACTTTCGCATTAGCTCAACCCGTAGAAAAAGAAGTTGACCAAGGGAACAACGTGGTCATGTTGATTAGAAGTTCAAGTAGTGAGAGCAATGGAAGCAACAGTTCTGAAGTCACAGAAGGTTCAGAAGATGTCTCGACAGATGATGGATTAAAAGGTCAAAATGTGGAAACGGTAGAAAATAAATTGGAGAGGAAAGAAGACAACAAAAACGATCCATCCAACAATAGCATTGCAGAACTGAAGAAGTCTGATAGTCTCAAAATTCCGGAAGATTTTCTGTGCCCCATATCGCTAGAACTTATGAGGGATCCTGTTATTGTGTCGACCGGACAGGTAGAGTTGTTAGGTTCATTCTGTTGATCATTGCACACTATTTTGAACTTCTCTTTCTAATTTTTTTTCTTTGGTGGTATGCAGACATATGAGAGGTCTTACATCCAAAGATGGATTGATACCGGCAATGTAACATGTCCAAAGACTCAACAGAAGCTGGATCATTATACACTGACGCCGAATTATGTCCTGAGAAGTCTAATATCTACATGGTGTTTGGCGCACAACGTTAAGCAGCCAACAGGATTAGCTAATGGGAGGATACAAAGAAGTGATGGATCTTTCCGTGATGTTAACGGTGACATTGCAGTTATCCAGGCAGTCGTACGCAAACTCTCGAGTCGGCAGATGGAGGAAAGGAAAGCTGCTGTTGCAGAAATCCGATCACTATCTAAAAGAAGTACAGATAACAGGATACTAATCGCAGAAACGGGAGGCATTCCTGTTCTAGTCAACCTTTTGACAGCAGATGACATGTCAATACAAGAAAATGCTGTTACGTCCATTCTTAACCTGTCTATATACGAAAATAACAAAGGCCTGATAATGCTGGCGGGTGCAATTCCGTCTGTTGTCCAAGTTCTCAGATCGGGGACTGTCGAAGCAAGAGAAAATGCTGCAGCTACCCTCTTTAGCTTGTCACTTGCTGACGAGAACAAAATAATAATCGGTGCATCTGGTGCAATACCAGCTCTAGTCGAACTGCTTGAAAATGGAAGCCCCCGAGGGAGAAAGGACGCAGCGACAGCCTTATTCAACCTGTGCATTTATCAGGGGAACAAAGGCAGGGCTGTCAGGGCTGGAATTGTCACAGCCTTGTTGAAGATGCTCACAGACTCGAGAAATGGTATGGTCGATGAGGCTCTCACCATCCTGTCAGTTCTAGCCAGCAACCAAGAAGCTAAGTTGGCAGTTGTAAAGGCCAGCACAATTCCAGTCCTAATCGATCTGCTGAGAACTGGTCAGCCCCGCAACAAAGAGAATGCAGCCGCCATTTTGCTGTCCCTGTGCAAGAGAGACCCGGAGAACCTCGCCTGCATAAGCAGGCTCTGCGCCGTGATACCCTTGACGGAACTCGCAAGAAGTGGCACCGAGAGGGCCAAACGGAAGGCCACTTCATTGCTGGAGCATCTGCGGAAGCTGCAGCAAGGCTAGCCGAGGTACATTTTTATCCGAACCGGCTGCAGATGTTCGAAGTCTTCGACATTCTTTTTTTAACTCCATTGATGATTGATTCCATTCATTTGACAACGATTTGCCTAAGTATTTCCTTGTAGAGAATGAGAATACGAACCTGATATGTCAAAAGTCATCTCATGGATTCTGGTTTATTGGTTACTTCTCTTGTGGTTTTGTGGGTTTTATTCCCAGATGGCTTAACTTGTTCTGGTTCATGTTCTGATGTATAAAATTCAATTCAATGAATTCTTCCTGTTTGATGTGAAAGACTTTCCTGTATTGGTTGGTGTAATAGTGAAAACATTTCCTTATAAATCCGAGGTTGCCAAGATCTCAACTGTTAAATTCAGTAGAAATAGTGGTACTTAAATTGAAATGAACAAATTATGCTCAGGCTTTTGTTCCTCGTTGTAATTATCAGTAGGCTCTCGCTATTCAAAAAATATTTGTCTGTCTTCAATTTTTATTTAAATATTTAAATAAATATTGGTATCCAGTCCTAAATAATATCATCAATTATTTTTAAAAGTTAGTCTCACATCCGTGATCAACTTCAACACTCTTTCTTGAAAGTGATTTAGGGATCTCAATAATTTTAAACCGAAAAATAATCAATTCCTGATGTATACAAGGATATCAAACTTACACTTTAATTTTATGTTGATTTAGTCAATATACATCACATGATAACACTTGATCATTATCTATTTCATTGGCGTCAAACTTCCACCTTTTTTTTATTGCGTAGAAAGTGGGAGAGTAGATTTTTTAATTCCCAGCCGCCGTGATTACCGTTAACCACGTTGTGTTATACTTGTATATACAATCAAATCTAACTTAGATCAATTTAGAACCAAATATTATAATGTAAACCAAAAAATGGAGTAATTTCAAGGTTTGACTCCGCCATCATCGAATTACGTGGACCGGGCCATAAACTAGAACGGTTCGGTCCACACCGACAATAATTATTCTCGGATCTATGTATGCATTTATTATTAATGCGATTTTTTCTGTTTTAAGTTTGTTTTACTGTTTTACATGTGATAATCTTTATGATGGGAAATAAACGATATCTAATGGATCAACCAAGTACAAAATGCTAATTATGTATTTTGAACCTATGGGATAAATTTTGGCTCTTCATTTCAAAACAATACAACACTTCTGGACGAACATCTCACCTGCCATAAGTCGGTAAAAGTAACCGGTTCTAAATTATAAATGTGGACGCAAACTTTGAATGATATGCCTAAAAAAAATGTGTGAAATGGAGGCAAAAACCGCATTCCCAAAGGCAAGGGACGATGTCCATTTATTCACCAAATAACCATTTTGATTAATTAGTAAAATAGTGATATCTGAGTTCAAATTATTAAAAATATAAAATCGTTAAATAATTATGAAAAGAGATTTGTTACCAATCATTAATTATATTCAACTCAAATTTGAATTAATCGATATATTCGGATATCAAATAATTTAAGAAAAAAATCCATTAGTCCAAATTAATTGTCCATGAATTGGCATACTGAAAGTGACAGGCTACGTACTTTAATCCCTTAACGTCAAAGTTAAATTTCAACTTTAACTTTCTTTAAATTGACTAATGATTCAATCCCTATCCTTTGATATATTATACACACACATAGATATATATAAACATACACCAATCATTTATATATACACAATTGAACTCATTTTACTCTTCTATAACATTATACTAGTAAAAAACAAAAAAACCAAGTATCTTCTCTAATATGGGAAATAGTTTATTATTAGGATGTAGAAACACAACCAAGGTGATGAAAATAAATGGAGAGACAATGAAGCTAAGGACACCAATTAAAGCCAAAGAGATAATCAAGGATTATCCGGATCATGTGTTGTTAGAATCCGAGAAGGTGAAGCATTATGGGACAAGAGCCAAGCCATTGGAAGCTGACCATGAGCTGGTCCCGAGGAGGCTCTACTTCCTAGTGGAGCTGCCTAAAACCCCGACCGAGAGGGACCCAAGACGGGTCCGGTCGGGTATCCAAATGTCGGCAAGGGACCGGTTGGAGAGTCTAATGCTGGCTAGGAGATCGGTATCGGATCTTTCCATAATAAAGTCAGCTAGTGGTGGTGATCATGGTGTTGGTGGTAGCCCTGTTAGGGTTACGATGAGGTTGCCTAGGGCTGACGTGGAGAGGTTGATGAGAGAGAGTAGGGATGGGGAGGAGGCAGCTGCTAAGATTTTGGATTTGTGTATTGGAAAGAGTAACAGTGGTGATGATGATGATGGAGTTGGAGGAGGAGGAGGAAGTCGTGTTGGGATGGAGGTTGAGGAGCAACTGCATTGGAAGAGTGACAACAAGCAACAAGGTGGTCGCCAGGTTAGTTTCGATAAATTTTTATTATTGAAATTCGAGCACTATCGAACTAATTGTAGAAGTTTGTTCAAAATTTCAACATGCTTAATACAAAAGTGGAGGAAAATGTTATGTGTTGAAAATGAATATTCTAACATAATAACAAAGTCGGTTGATCCCGTGTTTATTGCTATGCTCGCACAACCTCCATTTTTCGCATATTATTAAAGTCGAAGTTCGTGTAAGTTGAACCCGATAAATCTCGTTTAAAGAGACGTGAAGTCTAAATTGGTAGAATGTGTTGAGAATCACACATTACTTTGTGTAAAAATAGAAAAAAAAATTTGCAAGTGTTAAAAATTCATCTAGTAATTATCTTAAGGTTTTAATTAACTACCGACACTTTAACAAATTTTTCTTACTACAATGTATTTTACGTTTCTATTACTGAAATCTGAGATTTTCTTAGACAATTCAAATCACTTACAAAATCGATTATCAAGCCCACAAGTTAAAACACAAGCTTTTATATATTATATTTTAGATTTATGTTTTGAAGTTTATGATTGACACGTATTGTATTTAATCAATTTTGACATTAATTGTTCAATTCTCTAGAACAAGATGCATGAAATTGAGCAAGTCTGGTCTTGGGCAACACACTCACGTCTCTTCTTACATTAATAATATATGTTGCAGAAAATCTGGACAAAATAATGGGTCAAACTGATAAGTAGGAAGTTGTCCAATAGGACCTAGATAAAATTCTTGACATGATCTAGATCCACCTAGTTAATATAACAATCAAATCATGATTTTGGATGTGGAACAATTCCGATGCATAGTCAGTGGGCTAAATACTTGGGAACATCAATTATAGTTTTAAAATTTCTAATATACTGGTTGAACTAGGTAAGGCATGTATCTTTTAACCCAAGGTTCCGGCTAGCTTCCGATCCGTAGGAGTGTGCCTCTCTAGAAAATTCATCATGGTCAACACAGATGGCGCTGTTAATTTTGATTTAGTCCACTTTTTCCTCCACTGTCGAATCTTTCTTTATGTTTGGTTTCCTTATTGATTGTTTAATTAATTAATTAATTATTTATTTTATTTATATTGGCGCAGAAGAAAGTGAGTTTCATGCCGGTCAACGAGTCAGAGGTGCAACAAATAGCTGTGGCTTCTTATTAGCACCAAAGTTGTTCTAAATAAAAGCAACAAATGGTACGAATAAGGGCATTCTTGTTGGGCCAAACGACTCGGAAACTGACATTTTTGCAAGTCCAATGTCTCAATTTGCACTTCTGTACATATAATAATAAGGTTGATAGGTAATTTCGGCATTTGAGAGGAAATGCATCAATTTCTTCCAATGAGATATATTGACATGTTATCCCATGATAATATAATCACCATCCTTATTTTACATCCGTAAGTCTGGATTAATAAATTCGAACATCTTGTTGGTTACCAAACAATAAACCGTCTTGATTGAGAACTTCATGTGAGAAATTTTAACTCTGATGTTTGTCTATTAGTATAAATTAGAGCTAGGTAATACTTTGAAGTGTTATAAAACTCTCGCAGAAAAAATTTAGAACTATAATGTTTCCAATAACTCAAATTTGAGATCTGGTTAACCTAAAACAAGAACTATAAGATGCAAGGAACATAGGAGGAGTAGGGTTGCATTAAAAGGAACCCTTTTTCAAGGTGAAGCTTTTCCAAAATGTACAAAGTAAGATATACAGAGAGGCCTCTCAAGAAGGGATCACTAGCTCTGGCATTACACAAAGATTCCTTCTTGTTCAAGCTACCCTTTCCCCTACAAAATCAGTAGATACAAAACAGAAACATGTAACCCTCTCTATCTCACTCTCCCTGGGAATGGATTTTGCTCCTTCCCTGTTATCTTCAACCCGTTACGTTATTAATGAATTATGCGAACAAATCGGTTTTACCTGTCGAAAAGAATGGGAGTCATGGAATGCAGTTCATGAAGACCATTGATCAGGCACGGTGAGGAAGTACGAAGTCATCGCTTTGCGAAACCGTTTCTTGTACTGCTTGGGAGAGATAATCGTCGGCGACGCGTTCTTCGGGCCACCAAGAATTCCCGAGGCCTTGACCCATGTCTCCAGATGCTTGTCCCATGTATACTGCCTCATGAAGTCGATGATCCCCAGCACAAGTTCCTTTCGTTCTTCGTCCACCCCGACCAGCAAAGAGTAATCCATAACATCTGCAGACTGGACAAGCAAGATAAAACATTAAAGACCATCTACAAATCCATATAGATCTTTAAACGGCAAAGAACAAGCAGCTTACCGCAAGAAACGATGTGTCATTCCAAATAGCCCTCTCAAGACTTCTTTTCGCCTTGCTCCCAAGGAAAATAGGCTCGGTACGCAACGACTCCACCAGATTCATATCCAACAACACTTTGTCTCTCCCAGACGTATCAGGGTTATATCGAGATCGAGCGGATCCCTTGAGATCATAGACCCTCGTTATGTTTCTCCGATAAAAGAGGTTCTCCATCACCATCAAATCCATTTTCACTTCTTTGCCACCTTTCAAGTGCTTCACGGATACCTGCAGCCAAATCCCAGAACAGTATTTAGAACCAGACATCAAAGAGCATGTTACGATAATGTGCAAATCGGTTGGTAGAGACGAACTGACCTGATAAATGCCGAGAATTTTGGCAAGGCAAGTTGGACTTCCCGAATCAGTCAGGTACTTGAAGTATTCTGGCGCAAATTCCTCAAATGATTCGAGCTCGGTCTTTTTGACCTGTTTTATGATGAATCTCTCATCCAATGACCTCCCAAAGTACACGTTGCTTTTTCCGCCTTGTGCGCTCCACCTATGGCAACGACTCAGAGAGCGTATATAGTCAACTTCGCTAGGACAGCATCTCTTCCGAAGGGACTCGAACTGCTTGGCAAAGTAACAAGTGACAGAGAACTTCACTTTGCCTCCAACAGCTGGCGAATCATCTCCATAAGAAATCGTCAAATGCGGAGATCCTTTTGCATCCGTGGAAAGGGTACCCATGGTTAGAGTATCTTCAGATCCATAACTCCCGTGCCGAATAAAATCCAAGTCCAGAGAACCAAAAGATTGCCAAGCTGAAAATGTGCCGGACTCCTCTCTTCGTTGCTCATTCATGGACCCAATACCGTCATTCTCAATCCAATCCTCGTATTCCTTGGAACTGAGGGCATACGACACAATGCTGGCCGGATCATCGTCGTAGACCCCTATGACTATATCACTTTGACCCCTCTGCGAAAGAAGCAATCTAGCTCCTCCGCATATGTGAGAAGCAGAGGAAATGAACGACGAACCGGAACTAATCACATCCGACTTCTGCGCCTCGAGTGGCAACATCTGGGAGTAAGTTCTCAGTGTGTTTGAGACGGGATCCCTCAGCATACTCCTGAAATCTCCAGATGCGTGGAATGACCTGAATGTTGAAAAATGCGAGGAAGAAGGAAGTAACCCTTTCCGGCTTCTTTCTTGAACTCTCAGAGCCGAGTCGAAAGAGTGAACCCTCACAGGTGCCTTTAGTCTTCTGAGAGGTGGATTATCTGCTAAGTTGACAGACACATCTTGTGGATATTGCACATTAGAGGCAAGCTCGTGGTACGTGCCCGTCCAAATGGAATCAATTTGATCAGAGAGACTAGAATTGTTGCCTGAGAACTCGTCATATGGTCTCCTATTGGTCGCACCGTACCCTTCTGAATGTAATTCATCCTCTCTGTTATGACTTGAGATCGATGTTGGATCTTCATGGATGAGATGTAGTAACGATGAATTTGCTTCATCCAGCTCTCGATCATGCCCTTGATCAAACTTCACGTCGTTACTATCCGCTAATTCCTTTAGCGTGATGTGGAATGCATCCACCTCGTTAGCCATGATAACAGTGTTTGTCTTGAGGAGAGAATCTAATGAATAAAGCTGACGATCCCAAACGTGTGAAGTGATCATAAGAGCACGTCTGAGACGATTAAGCTCTAGAATGTCTACAATCTCTTCTCCCGGTTCCAGACTGTCCACTGAAGTTGGTTGCAACATGGTCTGTTGATTAAGAGACGACAATATGATCAAGTAATACATGAAAAAAGCTACTACACACTAATTTGCAAGTGCCATTTTGCTCACATTGTAATCACCCTGCTCGTCAAGAAGTTGATCCTTCAGCTCCATAATGTGATTCAGCAATTCATTAGAGTCCGAGCGATCACTTTTGGCAGATTTACATCTCTGTTCCATGTGGTCAAGTGTCTCGGACAGCTCCCCGTAGAAAGCCTCTATTGTGGCTAAAAGCTGAAAAACGAAGACAAAAGGATCAACTAAGCAACAATATGCAATTAACCCTCATTGACAATTTAACAAGTCCAAATCCAAGAGTACCTCTGATGCTTCTTTTCGAACCCAATCTTGCTGAATGTTGTCCACGAATTCAAGCATTGATGGAGGTAAGTGGACGTTGAGGATGTCAATAGGGGAGTAGCGGAAGAATGCAACCGTGCTTCCAAACCTATAAAAGAAGGTGTCTTCAAATTACAGCCCAAACTGAACCCAAGAATCCGAAGAGCTGCATAGAAGAACAATTACCCATAGAAGCGAAGGCAGTCTCTCTGCAAAGAATGGCCACACGGTGCAACGCGATTTGCAGTTGCATGGTTCGAAAAACTCAGTTCCAAGAACTTTCCAAAGGAAAGGCCCCAGGCGGCATCGGACATGACAACTCTACGAGTTGCTGGTGGAACTCCGTCCACGTGAGCACACCGCAAGCATCTATGCCACATCCAAATTTTACCATCCTTCTCCCCGGGGAGCTTCATCGACGAGAGTGATCTAACATTGATTGTGAGATTTCCCTGCTGGTGAGTGTAGCACAGGACATGCGCTTCAGCCGGGTCATTGCACGACCTGCAATAAGATGTCTGAATGGAAGATATTCATCAGGTCATGAATCCATTAATCACTACACATGAAATATATGACAGACAAGCCAAGCACTCCGTGGTTTACCTGGTTAAAAAGGTCATCCCGCAGATATCTTCCTAATGGCTTATCAAAGGAACCATAGAACTTAATACGCAGTAGTCGAGAGCGCTCGCATACAACTCCTTTCAACACAGAGCGGCTCGAGAATGAAACCAATATGCTCTGGTTTGTGTCAGCAGGAGAAAAGTATTCACTGGAGACTTCATTTTCATCAATCTTCTCAATTTTAGCTACCTCATGTGCCTCCCCAAGTTGAGTTGTCTCCTGGGTCATATTATCCTTTTCATCTAGAACCGACAAACTCCCAACACTTGTCTCCAGTCTCATGTTTGATTGTGATTCGTCAAAGTATGTGTCAAACAGCGTGTTTTCCAGTGCATCATCCGAAAATCCGGTAGACAAAGTGGAAATTCCACAATTATCAAGGAGAGCAGACAGAAACTCTGACCTCGGTTGCTCTTGTTTGGCATCTACAGGTGCATCATCCAGAGCAGATCGATCAACAACTGCATGGATGTCAGCCAGTGGAACAACAGAGACAGAACTATCTGACATTATCCTCTCGGGTATGGCAATTGCATGTTTGGCCATAGGCTCCGGGAGAGTGGCACCTTCATCAGCAAGGAAGGAAGTCTCAAGTGAAAGGTGATGTGCTGCAAATATAGCATACTGAACCACATGCTTAACCTTCTTCAGTTCTTCACGATTTGCTCCTTTCAAAATTACCTGCACAATTATTAGCTATCAAACCACTGCCCCAACAATTAGTACTTGTTCTCGCACTATTAACAGCATAGATTATAATACATACCGTGCAACCTAGTCGCCTTGGACACCCTTCAAAGTACATCAATGTTTTAGATGGCTTCTTGTTGAGCTGATTGGCATCCTCAAGTTCTTCGAGAACTCTTTCAACTCTGAATAGTTCACAGTGCCCGCATCTTGTTGTAGAAATACCATCAATTGAAGGACTAATAAGGGCACCGGTGCATCGAGCTATGCGCTCCAGCAACGGCTTCCTCACATTTAGTACCAAAGAAATATCCTTCGCCAACAGATATTCTTGTGCATATGGTGAAACACTTCTTTCTACGAGTAGAACATTTGGGCGAAGAGCCTCAATCTTTGAAATAATCATTTTCAGGTGATCTTTTTCCTGCCAAAAGATCTTTGTATCATCAAATCTAATCCACCAAATGAAGGCATACAAACATTATAAAACTATTACCTGTTGAACTAAGGTTTCAAAAGATGCCAATGGATTGACCACGCTTTGGTACTCCAGTGCTCCCCCTAACAACAACAATTTAGCGTTCTTGTACTGCGTGGTCATGCGCTTGTGCTTTATGTTTTTCGTGCAAACAACGCCCTTCACAAGTGTACTACATATGCAAAACAAATCAGAATTTCAAGGTATGAACAGAATCGAAGGACTTCAACAGCGATGGTGCAAGCATAAAAAAGATATACCTGTCCATTGGCCTGCCCGATGCTATACACTTAACCTTTACATAATCACCCGGATCCATGCTCCCTCCTTTGCTCGTATCCGGCTTAACAAAACTGGCAGCTTGCCATGCAATATTTGTGACTACATCAAGCCATTCTTCACTGCCATCCTCGTTATAGTGTCTAAGATTCTCTCCCTGTAAAAGCTGGGATACAAGTGCCCTAAAATGCCCCTGTATCACAGCTCTGAGAGGCTCTTTATTACCTTCATTCTGCTTGTCTTTCATTGCGAATGAACTTAGGCTGCTGCTAGACGAGAACATTGCAGCAGAATCACCAACATCGTCTTCGTCATCGTCATAGGAGAAGAAATTGGTCTCTGTCTCGTCATTTTCATCCTCGGGTGGTGGGGGAAACCAAAGAAGGCCGTTGCTTTCAAATTCCAAAAACTTCTGGGACTTTTCGTATTGGTTCTGAAGAGTAATCAGATTGTCAGGGTAATTGTTACTGCTCTCGAAATCTTGAACCCCTTTCCCTGGCGTTCCTAAAACAGCCATGGTTTCCGGATCAAAGGGACTAGAACTCTGAGATAGTGGGCTGCCTCCTTGCCATTTCTGTACAGGATGTCCAATTCTATCGGAAGTAAAAGAAATCCTAGATGGACTGTGTAAGGGACTTGATCCCACAGACTTACAATTGTAAAACTCAAGCCTAGAACTAACACTATTACACTCTATATCTGACGAATCATGATAGAACTCGCTAGATGGGCTATGGAAGTGCTTCCCTGAATCCTCTGCCTCATCCTCATCACTCCTGATCACAACGGAAAAAAAAATCCAATTGGGTGACTTACAGAAGAGAAAAGTACCATTACAGAACACAATAAGGTACAAATAAGATACCTGCTTGTGGAGCGGAGAGACACGGGCGACGGTTGAGAACTATAACAGGCCATGCTTTTGTTGATTAAAGCACAATCCCGGGATTCAAGGTACTGCACAAGATGATCACTTGCAAATGAGTCACTCATGGAAGGTGACGGTGGCTCTGGGCTAGCTCTAGGGGACTCCACAGGGTGCACCTTCTCCCTGTTCTTCTTTCCACCATCGGGTTTTACTCTAACACCGTCACAAAACTTGCAAAGCTTCGGGCTTTCACCAACATCAACATCGCATTTCAGCTCATATCCGTTCAAGCACTGTAAACATGACCAACTGCCGCAACTTTGACAGAGGTAACCACTAGAAGACTGGCTAGATGTTGTACGACACTGGCAACACATTTTGATACCGCTGCTGGACATAATCTCAGGGAAGAACCGGGATTGCGATGAATCACTTGCACCCCTAGAAACCCAAGACTTAAACGTTTTCAGCAGATCTAACAGTACTCCCATAGACCAGGCGTTGGTGGTTGTCCTATATCTCAACTTTGTCTTCTTCTTAAAAGCCCAGAAGCAAAAGCAAAACCAAAAGCTTGATTCAAATTCAACAGACCCTCTTGTTTGTGAGATTGGTCAACAGATTATCAAACCCACAAGCAACAAAAAAGGGTGGGTACTTGAAGAAAAAGGTATATATGTGTGATATTTCACTTCCACAGAATCAAAATCCTTTAAAAATTAAATGTGGGAAGGGGATCACAAAATTAAATCCAGGGAATCCTCCCACTTAACACACAAAGAAGCAAGTGTTAGTTAATTAAGATTCAAATTATTAACACCAAATCACATCCATCTAAAACAACAAAAGAAGTGATTTTGACCCTTTAAACCCACAAAACCAAAACCAACCCAGAAAAGGAAACCCCAAAAAGATTCAATCTTTAAACCCTAACCAATACCAGATTCATCTAGAATGCACCCCTGGATAAATTGAAGCATATCACAGGCACCCCAAAACCATTGAAACCCAGAACCCAAATCAGGAAAATCCAAGTTGGGTTTTTTGTTCTTCTCACTCCTCAATATATATATATATAATTTATTTATTTATTAAATAAGAAAGGAGGAGAACTAAGAAAAGGAAGAGAAGGCTCCCTTTTTAATGGTTTTAGTCTCTGCATCTTCTTCTTCTCCTACTTGTGGTCTACTCTTCTTAATACTTTCTCTTCTTCTTCTCCTCCTATTTACTACTTTTACTCCTATTCCCACCACCATCTCTCTCTCTCTCTCTCTCTCTCTCTCTCTCTCTGTCTCTCTCCTCCACTATTTATGTTTCTTTTTTGGTAATCCATCTCAATGGAATTCCATTCCTTTACTTTGTTTAAATAATGTGCAAGAGTCGCAACCTTTTTCCCCCCCTCTGTATGGGCTCTCTTTCATTTGATTCTTTTAGTTTTTTATATTTTGTATTTTAGATATCTACTAAATTAACTATATCTTTAAATTCATACAGAAAATTCAATTACTACAATTTGAGCCAATTTTTTTAAGTTTGAAAAAATGAATATTGTTTATAGCTTAAATTTGAGATGGATCAAGAATTCAATTATCTTTTGTATCCAATTTTTTTATGGAGTTTAAAAATATTGTTCTTTAAAGGGTCGCTCTCATTTCTCTATCCTAGCTTTCTCTATCTAGGTTTGGATTAGGGATTATTTTCTCTCTCTTTCGCCATTGGCTTTTAAAATCATTTATTAGTTCATTTGATTTGTTATTGTTAGTTTTATTTTATTCAAAAATGTTCCGTTGCATGCTACAATATTTGGCCGTTGGTTGTTTAGGATCTACCAATAATTATTTAATGGGTTAAGGGTGTTGAATTTATTCTTATTTGCATCAGGTTGTAAATTTTATCCTTCTGGTTAAGGATGATTAATGTACATATATTAAATGGCAGATCGAACGCAATAAATAGTGTGATATGCTTTGATAAAAATGTCCATGCACTTGTTTTTTTGATGTTCAACTCCAAATATTTAAGAATGCAATAATATTACATAACTGTTCAAAAAAATTGTTATCTTCCAAAATCTTATCAATTTGAATTTAAATTATTCAAATAAAATTCAAACTTGTATTTCATATTGTTATTTTGTAAAATTCACTTATTACTTGAACCAATTTCAGTTAAGTGCCTTGAATCATAGGATTCATTGAACTGGTAGCTATCGTATATTAAATAAATTGAACGAAGTTGATATGAACAACAATCGCAAAAATCAATAGATTCCTAACTTATAAATTAATTATTTAGTTAATTCAAGATTTTGGTATCCCGTCGTTCAGGGAACACCAATGCCAAGATTAATGACTAACCCCGAGAGTAACAATTTGACATTCATTGGCTTTTTCAATAACATTTTAATATTTGAAATTATCTGATATCGGAATTCTGATTAACAAAATACCAAGTAAAAAATGATAAGGTTTCAAATCTGATCATGATAATTTTTATTTTAGTACAACGTGATCTAATTTTTCTAGATGTCCCACACTAAATATGAGAATTGACTTCACTAGATTTGTTAATACACAATAATGTCTTACAAGTTATATTTAGTTTCCGAGTCTTATACATGATTGTCCTCGTTAACAAACAATCAAGATTCAGGTTCAATAGAACTTAAAATATTACTTCTTAAGAATTAAAGTAATCATATTCTTAATCTGTTCGTAATAGCCCACATTTTATTAAAAAAATGGAGCTCATAACCTGCTGCCTCTTCCCCCTAAAAAACTCACATCCAACGTACACAACCGAACACAGGAAAATTAGGTAGATGCATAATTAATTCTTGAATCGGTTGGTACAACTTCATTTTATTAATTTATTTTGCCATCAACGACTTTTTTTTATGATAATAGTACTACATACATATAGCAGTGAATTTGCTACGTATTAAATGCCGTATAGAAAGTAGATCGAAGCACATCCAACAAAACTCTAAAAAAATTATTTTTTAACAGGGTAGTGTTATCTTTTTTAGTATATTTTTGTGTTTATTTGAGATTAAATCTTCCAGTAATATTTTTATCATTTGCAAAACTAAAAAATTCAGATCCCTTTAGGACTTGAACCAATTTTTTATTGGTAATTTCGAACATTTTTACCAATTCACCTTTTCAAGTAATTTGAAAGGTTTCCACACACACAAAAAAAAGTAATTTGAAAGGTGCAAGCAATTGGACATCAGGAGATTAATTTCTACACTCCATTGATGCTCTTGACGACCTGTTTGGGACGCCATGGTATTGGTGGCAGTGACACATTTTAATTGACGCAATTCTTTTTGTTGTTGTGGGGAAAAGTCGCAAAAGGCAATATACACCCAATTGAATCGACACCGTCTAGAATGCGGCTTTTTCGCCAATTGGTGGGTTTCTGGGTAATGGGTCAATCCTTCTCGGCCTTCAATTCTTGAACACTATCTATGCTCAGGTATATGTTCAATTACATAAATAAATACTTCGAAAAAAAATATATTAGAGTACAAAATAGATAATTTTACCACTATTTAAAAAATAGAATTTGAATCGGTCTAATCTAAATACAAGGTGTGCAGAATCTATCTTTATCCCAAACCCCACGTAATTCCACCAGCTTTTCTTAAGTTGACCAGTGAAGGAATTGTTTCTTCAAGGCCATTGAAAGCCAAGTTTCTAATGAAATTTTTTTTTTATCAATTCTGTCTTGTTCTTATTCTTCTCCTTCTTAAGAAAGTCAACCTTGGGAATGAACATTTTATATGTAATCTTCAGAATAACAGTTTTATTTATTGCAATTATTCATTATTTGTAAATTATCTTGCATAAGCTTGAATTTGTCTGGAAATTAACTTGAATTAATTTATAACCATTTACATTTTTCGGGCTCTATACCCCTGTATATATTCTCCTTTGGTTTAATAAAGTTACTTATAAAAAGATTATACTTTTGTACACTTTTAACTTGAACTAGTTTCTCGAATAAATATCCAAAATAAGTAATAAAAAATGCAATATGCCGATTGTTTTTAATTTATCGAAATTAATCATTGTATCCACGATATCAACAATACTTGTATTTTTTATCTTAGCGATCGGTACGACGCCTTAAAATCATATTTCTTCCTACAATACGAAACAAGCAACTTGAACGGTGAGCGGATAAAATGTTCTCATCCATTCAATAAGTGCATGCGTAACCTTATAAAGTAGCCGATGTCATGCAATAATATACCTTTTATGAGAGCATCTGTTTTAATAGTGTATACCAGTTCCATTCACGAACTCATTCAAAAGAATCCAATTTTTTTGTCACTCTAACCATTTCTTGCGGGTGAAATATGCATTTATAGAATGTAGATAATAAAATTAAAAAAAGAATTATCAACAAATCGAAATCATATATGAAAGATTTATTATTATTTAACTAAAACTTTTCTAGATTGAATCATGAAAACACAATTACATTAAAAGTACATGATTCTGTCTGCTCGAACTTGTATTGACCAACTTAACACATATCGAGCACCAAAAACAATTGAAGAGGGGATTAGGTAGGAAGTAAGATGGGATGTCAGGAAGCCACAACAACAGGGCAAGGGATGGTTTGGTAAGGCATATTATTTTGCAAGGATGGGAGCAATTGTTTGGTGAGAGGACAACGTCTACATATGCAAAGACAAAGCTCTAGTTGTGGGCTGCCAAGTAATCTATGTGCCGAAAGTGGGAGACTTTTTCTTCATCCATATTTTACATTTGCTTTTATCTCCTTGAAGCTTTCTTCCCTAGATAAATAATCAAATTTTTCGGAAAGCTCCTATCTTAGCTCCTAATTAATGGAGACGAGATGCTTGGTTTCGCGTGCTAAAACGATAAATTATTTAATGGAGTTAACCTAGTTTGTGGTAAACACTAAACAATTATAATAGCAATATGATAATTGAAAACAATTGTGCCGCTTGAAGGCTTCTCATTAGACAGACGATTACATATATAGTGGTACAAAGGAATATTACGTTTCTTCTAGAGTTTATGCCTCAATAGAACTTTACATGTATGATAACACTAATTAGGTAGACTCCTAATCAAACTCTAACACGATTCCTAATCGGACTCTAACACACCCCCTTCAAGTTGGAGCGTAGAGATTGACGATGCCCAACTTGGAAACTAGAGTCCGAAACCGATCAACACCAAGTCCCTTTGTGAAAATGTCAGCCAGTTGGGACAAGGTATGAATTTTCCGCAGAGCAATCTCCTTTGATTCAACCCGTTCACGGACGAAGTAGCAGTCCATCTCGACATGCTTAGTACGCTCATGATAAACAGGATTTTGTGTGATATAAAGCGCAGCTTGGTTATCACAATATAGTGGAGTCGGCCCCGAAAAGGAAACGCCAAGGTCGGACAGCAACCATCGCAGCCATAAGAGTTCACTGACGGTGACAGCTATAGCCCTGTATTCAGCCTCAGCCGAGGAATGAGACACTACGATCTGCTTCTTACTTCTCCATGAAATCGGTGACCCTCCAAGAGTAATGAAGTATCCGGTACGGGACCTTCGAGTTATTGGACAGCCTGCCCAAGACTATATCATCAACATAAACAAGCAAGTATAGGACCATCTGACCTCTACGATGGATGAAGAGGGCGTGATCTGCCCGAGATCTTCGAAAGCCGATCGTGACTAACTTTTGAGCAAGTGTGCCATACCAGCTTCGAGATGCTTGCTTGAGGCCATACAATGATTTTCGTAGTCGACAAACCCTTTTGTCACCAGGTCGAGCAAAACCTTGTGGGATCGTCATGAATACTTCTTCATGCAGGTCGCCATGCAAGAATGCGTTATTAACATCCAGTTGCTCAATCATCTAGCCCCGCTTGACTGCAACGGAGAGTAAGCAACGGATAGAAACCAGCTTTGCAACTGGAGAAAAAGTGTCATGGTAATCAAGACCTGCAACTTGTTTGAAGCCTCGAGCTACCAGGCGTGTCTTATACCGCTCAATTTCACCATCAGGACGAAACTTTATCTTGTAGACCCATTTGGAATCTACAGGCTTCTTTCCGCGTGGTAAGTTAACAACATCCCATGTCCGATTTTCTTCGAGTGCCCAGATTTCCTGACACATCGCATCTCTACAGCAAGAAAATTTAGCTGCCTCATAATAAGATCGAGGCTCATGATGGGAGACGATGCTCGTTATGTAAGCTCGGTGAATTGGAGAGAAATTTTCATAACTAACAAAGTGCATTAAAGGATAAGTTACGAGATTACCTCCTGGAGTAGGCGAAGCAAATGGGGCCGTGAGCGAGGGGGTAGATCAACTTCAAAGTCTCCAAGATGAGCTGGTATGGTCTTAGTCCTAGTGCTGCATCGGGTAGGTGGCAGGTCAGGTGTAAGGCTTACTCCAATTGGTTCAACGATTGGTGGGGATAGATTAGCTATTGGTGGTTGTTGGTTTGGGGCAACTAAGTCTTGGTTTTGTACTACTGTAGTCTCAGTGGGTGCTCTCGGCAATACTGGAGTTGTAGCTTCCAAAACTCTATTATCCATTATAAGAGGCAGATTAGAGATTACTGGCCGGATTTCCATGTCATCATGACTGGTGGACTCCGTTGTGATTGATTTCTGGTAAGGATATTTCTCCTTAATGAAAGTGACATCCCTCGTCACAAAAAATTTGTTATCTTCTATGTCGTAAACCCGATACCCCTTTTGAGTAAATAGGTATCCAACGAACACACATGGTTTACTTCTGTCATCAAATTTGTCAGATCGAGTATGATTATGAGCATACACCAAGCAGCCAAAAACTCGCATATGGTCATATGAGGGTGCCTTCTTGAATATTAACTCATACGGAGTCTTATGAGAAATAACTGAAGATGGCAGCCAATTGATAACATAGGTGGCTGTGAGAATACATTCACCCCAGAATTTTATTGGCAAATGGGACTGAAAGCAGAGAGAGCGAGCTACCTCAAGAATATACCGATGGCATCTCTCAACCACTCCATTTTGCTACAGAGTGTACGGACAACTTGTTTGGAAGATAATTCCCTGGTCCTCATAATAGTTCAATAACTCCACCGACTTGAACTCCATGCCATTGTCAGCCCGAACTCTTTTAACCTTCTTTCCAAATTGTCGTTCGATCATGTGCAAGTAAGCAATTAAATGACATGTGACATCTGACTTGTACTTGCTTAAATACGTCCAAATTGCTCTGCTAAAATCATCAACAATTGTTAGGAAATAACGAGCACCACACGAGGCAGGAGTTTTGTATGGTCCCCAAACATTACAGTGAATTAATTCAAAGCAGTCTGTAGTTTGAATTGAACTATTAGAAAATGGCAACCGTGTTTGTTTAGCACGAATACATGAATCACAATCATGAGGTTTATTGGGAAATTGAATGTATCCTAAGAAAGGTATGTGTCGAAGTTTCTCGCTAGAGGCATGGCCCAATCGTCGATGCCAGATTATCTCATCTTCTTGACGGGTCGTCGAACAAGCTACCCCCCCTCGCAAGTCTTCGAAATAGTAAAGGCCATCCCGCTACTTACCCACTCCAATCAGTATCCTCGTAGCTAAGTCCTGAATCACACAGATGTCAGTCAAAAAAATCACTCTACAATTAATATCTCTTGTCAAACGGCTAATTGACAATAAGTTACAATGAAATTTTGGAATATATAAAACCCTTTTTAACTGTAGGCCTTCACACAGTTTAATCGTTCCAATTCCAAGCACAGGCACATTTTCTCCATTAGGAATTTTGACGGAGGGATGTGGTATGTGTTGGATGGAATCATGCATCCAATCCGAATGACATGTAATATGATCAGTTGCTCCTGAATCAATGATCCAGGGCCGAGAGAAAAATTCCTTACCAGCCACGTTGGCACAAGTCTCACTTGATTGCGGTGGCGTTGTTACCCCTGGGTCATTCTTGATTCCGAGGTGTTTCATCAGACTGTTCAGTTGGTCCTGTGAGAATCCTGGTACAGGGCTGTCTTCAACTCATACCTGAGCAGCCCGGCTCTGCTTAATCGGACCTGGTTCACGATGGTTTCCGTTGCTGCAGAAGTTTCCATCGCGATTGCCTCCTTCTCGACTACCACATTTCCAACCTTTGGGATATCCGATTAATTCAAAACAACCTTCTCTGGTGTGACCAATCTTTTGACAGTGGGTACACTTGACCCGATTTCCAGTATTTGTCTTCTGGTTTGTGCCCTCCTTTGATCCATCCGAACCACGAGAATAAAATGCAACGGTGTCTGTGGCTGAATTGCGAGCCGACGAGATAGCGCGTCGCTGTTCTTCCTCAGTGATTAGATGATAAGCTTGTCGCAAACTTGGGATTGGTTGAGTGCTTAGGATCTGGGACTTCACGGTACTAAACACGTCATCCAATCCCATCAGAAAGTCATAAAGTTGCTCTTCCTCTCGAATCTTAAGCACTTATTTGTGCATCTCAGAGTCGCAAGTAGAGCACGAGCTCTTCTGGAGAGGCCGTATGGCTTGATACTCATCCCATAGTGCTCGTAATTTTGTATAGTAAGTCGAAACACTCATTCGGTCTTGTCGAAGGATTGAAATTGCTCTTCGGAGATCATACGCACGCGGAGCGCTTCCCTGTCCAAATTGTTCTACAATATCAATCCAAATTTCTTGAGACGTCTTTGCACAACGAACGCTACTCCTGATCTCTTTTGTCATCGAGTTCCTGAGTCATCCCTTGATCATGTGATCTCCTCGAATCCAGTGGTTTAGGTCGCCGGAATCAGCTGCAGGTCATGGGAGGGAGCCGTCAACAAAGCCGAACTTATTCTTTGCGAATAAGAGATCGGACATATCCGTCAACTATTCCCCATAGTTCCCGTCGTTCAACAACTCCGACGTGAAAACTTGGGCTGGATGATCACTCGGATGAAGATAGTATGTCGACAAATTATCTATGCCATTCGCTGGTGTAGGATGGCCGGTGCTTCCTTGGATTACGCCTTGTGGTCCTGAATTGGCAGTACTCTCGGAAGTCATCTTCCTGGGTTGTAATTTTCGGCAGAGTAGATTGTGTTTTCGATTGGTTTATGCTAGGGTTAGCTCTGATACCATGAAAATAATTGTGCCGCTTGAAGGCTTCTCATTAGACAGACGATTACATATATAGTGGTACAAAGGAATATTACGTTTCCTCTAGAGTTTATGCCTCAATAGAACTTTACATGTATGATAACACTAATTAGGTAGACTCCTAATCAAACTCTAACACGATTCCTAATCGGACTCTAATAATTACAACATTCTCCTTCAAATAAAATTTGTTGAAATCACTATTTACAAGATCATGCGAGTAACAACTAAAATTGGACGCTTTTTATACGACTTTCATCTTTCGGCCTCATGGGCTTAGCTGTAGTACCGAAATGCAAACCATATGGTCTACAAAAACAAAAAAAAATCTAAAATATAATATATGGTATCCAGACAATTAAACAAAAAGGCAAAAAGGGTTTGCATCAAATCCTACACAAGTACAGTCACTAGACACACATTGGACAAAAGATAAGGGAAGTTGATCATGTCCTTAGCCGCCGCCCCTATGAAAAAATTTACATATCGATCATCATCATTCATGACTCATCTCCATGTGATCTGGGATATGTTATTCTTTGTTGGAAGTACAACTTTTTCCGAAGGGTATGAGAAGTATACTTTTGTTCGAAGAAACGTGTGAAATTATATCATTTCAAACAAAATTTATCGAATTTTTTTTAATGAGCAGTCATGCATGAGGGTCCATTTGAAACCAACAATTTATCTGATAACTTCGATGCTATTAGACTGATCTTCAATAATTTATTGTTGTAACAACAGATCCAAGAAAGCTATATTAAAAACGAAAAGCCTAGCCACTTGCCTTTTGATATTATTTCCCTCGTGGTCACCAAGTCTCAAAGGAACAGATACTTCATGATCACGGTCAAAGATTTTTATAATTGCTACGCGGAAATTATGTAGTTGGGACTTGAATAAAATGCATCAATATCACTGCACTGACCAGTTTGCAATTCTGAGTGGAAATGCGGAACAAAATGTGTCACATTTTGGTAGTAATGTACGAATTAATAAATTGGTTAATCCAAATTCAAGTAAAAGATAATAATCAAATATTGTCAAAATTCTTGTGTTCTTAAAATTTGTATTCTTAAGTTAAAACAATCGTGGAGTTCATCAAATTGTGTGAAAGTACAAAAGGGGTCTTCTAAAACAAGACATTCCAATAAAGATCAACGGCTGGTACCTTGGCCAAGTTATATAGATACTGATTAATATATTGTTAACAACATATATTAAAAAATATATACAGCAGAAAAATAATAATTGAGAAGACCAACCAAGACTAATAATTAAGATATGGAACTGTTGTATAACGAATTTACCCTATTTAAAGTTTCAACCCTAAATCAGATCTTAAGTAAAAACATTCTGAATTTTTTTTTGTTGTTGTTAAGAATCGTCCCTTCACATTCCAATTTGATTATTGTAGAATCTAAATTTTTTAGGGTGTTAGACGAATCTAAATTAGTTGTTTATCAATGTGAATATCTTAATTAACTATGCATGTCAATCTAAACCTCACCTTACAAAAGATGCACCAACTTAATTCCCACGTATCTCTCTCTCTAGTATGTGATATATTCAAGACCTCCACGGCTAGTCCTCCATTTGAATGATTTGATTCCTTTCCAAGTAAACACAACAAGAAACTAAATCCATAGAGGTAGCTGCTAGTGATTGGCAGCCTCTAAAATTATCCACAAAGGCAATGTGACTAATATAATGGCCATGCGATTCTCCATCTAATCGATCGGCCTCGGAAATATCATTTTCATGGTTGATTACCAAACCATAACTTGGAAAAGGCAAAGACTAGCATTGACACCAACTATGGATCTACACAATTCAAGAGATTGATTTTAATCGCTAATTTGTGTTACATTTCATTCTCTTATAAATCCGAGAATCACTTCGTTAGTATGATACACATAATTATGAATTTTATTTACCCAAAAAAAAGTTACAAAATTACATCGTACTTAGATCCCACCAATAAGTAAAATGTACAGAGCTAGTTAAATGGTGCATAAATATCACCTATAACTCACCTACAAATCGGGTAGTCAAGAGGAAATGCACAGACATAAAAACTCATATACTGAGTGTGTATGAGGTCTCTGTCACTACCTTTGTAAAAACCTACCGAAAAATTCATTGAAGAAAAATGAACAAGAAGAAAATAATATATCTCTATCAACTCATGAGAAACGGTATTTCATATATTTTAATGGATCTAGATAGGTCCACCTAGGGTCCCTGTGGTTTGACCCGTTCCTAGATAGGTCCTTGTGGTTTAAAATGGCGATACCCGGTCCCCGTGCTTCTAATTTTCACATATGAGTCCATCCGATCTAGTTCGATTCATTTTTGTTCATTTTGGTCTGATCAAATTTGGCATTTTCAATGCCGATTATCGACTCCAGTTGACTCCCCGAAGTGTCCCTAATGTGTGGATACCAGTTTCACATATTTTCATCACTGAAATCGTAAGATTGAGCTTTGGATTTTTGAATCAAACCGGATCGAGTGGACTCAGATGTGAAAATTAGAAGCACGGGGACCGGGTATCACCGTTTTAAACCACAGGGACTTATCTGGAACGGGTCAAACTACATAGGCCCTAAGTGGACTTTTCCCAAATTATGAGACCTAATTGGCATTCTGTCTTTTTCTATATAGAATTAGGCCTGAATTTCATCCGGGGCCATCGATTTCTTAGTCATGAGTTTGCTGAAATTCGTTTGTGATCGATAAATCTTCACTTTGGAATTAGATATAGAATTTATAACATAATTTAAAGTAAATTGGGTCCACATCTAAAAAAGAAAGTACTGAACTCCCCGTTAGCATGAGGCGAACTATGCAAACTTCAGTCTACCCGGGGTAAGAAATATCCCACATGGTTTACGGGATAACATAGGAGTTATGGCAACCTCAGCATATTACGTACTGATAGAACTTGTCTCGATCAGGATTCTGCAAGCCAACACCGACCATCTTGGAGTTGTCCGGGAAAAGGTGTGAATTATTATTGCAAGGACTCGAGTATTGAATTATCTTGTTCTTTATTTTATAAAAAAGCAATCTTGATGATCTCCAATGTCTCCAATAGGATTCCAAGACGTTCAAATAGTTGCACAGATTTTTAATCGTCCAATAATGGAGAGGTCCTTTGATTTCTCGAACTAAAATAATAAACCCACCTAAGCTATATGAATGTTCGTGTGCGTATACTAAGTGGTCTCGACGAAAAATCATGTTTGGTTTGGCGAAGATCAAATGAACAATATACAAAGTTTCTGCAATCATTAGCTTAATCAACGAGGTAAATGTCACATTTTCAGATTCACGAGGTAATCACAACTTTCTCACTGAATTTCTCACGAGGAAATCAAGAAAAAAAGTAGAACCAAAAAGCAAATGAATTTGCAACTAAGAAAAACTGTAACTAACCTCCTGCATGATCCAACCCACAGGAATTACCGCAAGCAACAAAATCATCCTTCAATTAAGAATTCAATTTCAACGTATATACGTTAGAGCAACGTCCCTAAAGTTTTTTTTGGTGAGTGGAATTTTATATAAATTCAATATGCGTATACTTTATTAGAATATTGGGCTCTATAAAACGCATATTCCAAATCGGCTAAAGAGCAATATTTACTCCTAATTATGGTCTGATTGCCAAATTCTGTTGCTTGACTTTTTCATCTCACGGACAAAATAACTTCTTCACGGTGTTCTTAGTCTTCTTATTGTTTTCTTGCATAATCGATTTTGTCTTGGGTGTTGATGTCTATTGGAAAACATTTCTCCCGAGACCCAATAATCTGAACTGACCAATTTCCTTCTGCCGGTTTAACTCCTCCCTTTGTGCTTGCACTTCCTCTTCTCTTTCAGGCCCAATCAACCCATGTGAACTCCTTCCGGCCCAAAGTATTATTCAGCTTCTCTAATCCAGGATTCCCACAAAAACAATGCAAAAGTAACAAAATAATCAGGTTCTATCTTACTTTAAATTTCAACAGAAAAAGGAGCTTTGTTCCGTACAATTCTAATCAGTTTTGATGCAGAATGCCAAAAACAAGATGAAACCCATAAAATAATCCCACCCCCATATCCGAAAATTTACAAAATACACCTTCTTTCAAGTTAAGGTAGTGAAAAAAACAAGAGGGAAGCCAGGAAACAACCCTCTTAATTCAACAAATCCAACAAAATTAGTCAAGAAAATAAGGATTATATCAATGGTCAATAAAAACCACCATATTTGATGGGCATATTAAAATCTCTCGATAGAGACATAGCCAGCGGCATATTCATCTTTCCTTCGTCAAATATTTTCTTTTCAATTCATCATGGCATTTAATTATATGCAGAATTGCTGCGATTGATTATCATGTTTAAGCTTTTAAATAAATTATATTTCAAATTAAACATAATTAACATATTATCGCTAATAAAAATACGCATTATCCCTATTGTCTTCCTACTTTTCTAACTAAAGTACTTCATATGTAATGTTTATTAAAACATTATCCTCATTGGAACATGCCTCCACTTACATTATTTACACATGTTTATGTTCATATGCCAGTTAAATATAGGTCTACGACCGTATTTTTAGTATAATATTTAATGGACGTTCCATTAACTCATTATTTTAAACACATAAAGTTGTGAATGTGATCACAATAATGTCACGAAACGAGACATAACCCACCTAACGGACTGCAAATATAAATATAAATGAACTATAAGACCTCGGTTGTTGTGACATGAATTGTAAAGTAATTGACTAAATCAAATTTGCAATTTCGATTTATTTCATTCATCAGTAAATAATAAATAATATTCATCGATTGTCTGCGAGTCTAAATATGTAACAGTTTTCAGTACTGTTGACTTTGACTAGCTTGTGAAACACCGGTTATCAAATGAAGGCACGTAACATCAAACCCATTCACATTTAAGAACATATACCAGCCATCGGCTGCCTAGCCTAGCGTATAGCGATTGATTTTTTAAACCATTTTATATCTACGATTATTATTGTGCTGATTAATTTATGTTTGATTTAAAAAAAAATTGAAAAAAAAAATTCAACAAGTATTTATATGACTATGTTTCCAATTTGAACTTAAAAAGTTTTCATTAAGGTAAAATAACTATGAATTATTTTAAGAATATTATTTAGTTCAACTTTTGGAATGTCAAAGTCTTTTGTTCAGAAGAGCTTGAATTATAATCAACGGACTAAATGAATGTCAGATATTATGTATATTGAGAAATTTGGAAGTAGAAATAAAAGTATGCCAATTAGAGTATGAGAGGAGGCAAAACGGGGATATTTCAAGAGTGATGCATCTTAATATTATTATCACCAAAACACGTTTAATATTGTAGTTATGATGAGATGAAATTTGAAACATTAAACACCGTTAAGATCGCACCCAGCATACACAGGACTTGGGTTTTCTTGGAGAAACTTCCAAAAAAATCAACTACTCCCCAATTATGCTTCCAAAATGGCTGCTATTGCTGGTTCAAACAGCGACTTCCATTTAAAGGAGTAATTATTTAAACAAATTAAATGAATCAATGGTCCCCTATTTCAAATAGCACCACTTCAGTTTAACTTTTTTGACACGTTCCACGTTGAACGTATGCAATAACAATAATAATAATTCCAACAAACCACTTTTAGTCCAAACACTAAGGTGTCTAAATCCGACCGCAATGTAGATCACCCCTCACCTCCAGATCTATCTCCATATATCTATATAAGCTTATAGTAACGCCACCAAAGATTTAATTTTGCGTGCTTATAATGTCCCACCAACGAAATCTCATGTTGGTTATGATTAGATATGTTGTTGTTCTATTTGTTATAATTTTGGCAACCACTTCAAGATTTGGGAGCAGCTCGAGGCCGATCAAAGGAAGTGGCAATTATGATCGGTACGTGTTGGGGAGTAGGCTACCGCGAGGGCCGGTGCCACCATCAGCGCCTTCCTTATGCCATAACAAGCTTAGCCAGAGCCGACTCACGGACCTCGGTGACGATTACGTCATGTGTCCCAACTGGCCATGATGTACCTAAATCTCCTATCATATCATTTCTCACTTGAGCTACGCGTTAGGTGCTGATGATACGAGCCCATCAACGATGCGAAGACTCGTTCACTAATATTATATCAGCCGACGTGCATGACCATTTTCGTTTTATGTTTTTTTTACGTAGATTTTGATTTTTCCAACTTGTTATAGCTGGGTTTGATGTCAAGTAAATTTGGTGCCGATGGGTCGTTAAGCCCTATTTGTGTATACTTTGTGAAATAGGCGCGAATGAGTTAAGCCATTTGTTTTAGTGAAAGGTGATTTTGTCCAGGAACTTTCTTGATAATCTCCCCGACGTCTTAAAGATGTCGACAGTGGTCACGCCGAGATTGTACGCTCCAGGTCGCACCGGTTGAGATGGTTTGATTATGAGCCCACGGTTAGGTTTTTTTAAGATAGATTTTACCACAAACTTTTGTCATTTTCTATTATACTAATCTTATATCACAGGTTAGATATTTATTTCCCTTGATTATGTTGTAGTTACTACTTAGTATCTAGGCATTTTCTAGCTCACTGATATTTGTATGATGATAATATTTTTAATAAAAACTTAATATTGCTGTATTTTAAAAAGACTTACTCAATGATGAATTAGAGCTCTTATCGACTTTTTTCATTGATCATCTTGAACAACGTGGTGTAATCTTATTTCAACATTTTCTTATTTATACCCTAGGTTGTAGAGTTATTCGTATCCTACCTTTAATCTAAAAAAATTAATCATCAAACTTACATCCATATTCTTATCATTTCGTACATTCTACAAATTCAGCAGGGTCCAATCGTTAAACATTTTATAATTGATAATTTTTTAGTTAAGATTTCATTTTTGCATATAACATTTAAAATACATTTATACGTTGCACGTTAATAAAAAAATGCAAGTATGATCAAAATTTATAATAAAAATTAAATGGTACAAAGAACATTAATGAATGATAGTGTTGAAATGATATTTATAACTCCTAAATAAATTGAAAAGTATGGACGATAGAGATACACATATTATGTGATATATATATATATATATATATATATATATATATAGATATAGATATAGATATAGATATATATATATATATATATATATATATATATAGAGAGAGAGAGAGAGAGAGAGAGAGAGAGAGAGACTACATATACTCGTTTCATTATCAGCCATAAATAAGAGAGCCCAAAATTACAAGCAGCTTGGTACAAATTGGGCTTGGTAATTTTGGACTTGGGGAGCCTACTTGTGTTTAGCCCATAGGCTAAACAAATTGCTCCAGACACCGCAATGACCCTTCTTTGTTGTAAATAAATATATATGCTCCATTTTATTTCGAAGGTTTATAACTGTTAGAAAGTCCCGTGAACAGGGTTAAAAACAGACAACCACACAAACAAAAACAAAACTGGAAGTCACAACAAAGTTCAATCCAAAAAGACAACTGTAAGGTGCATAAAAATTACGTCTGATGTCTTCCAATACAGATGACAATGATTTTTAATCGTTATATATTGTTGATTGTCGGAATTGGTATATTTGATTAAAATGTTTGTATCATATAGTTAAGGCAAGAATTAGACTATTTCTCAGTAAATTAATATTTTCTTTTATATTTCACTGTGTAAGGATTACAGCAATCGTCCCCAATATACAACGACTAGAGCGCTACCAAGATCGTTGCACAAAGTTTTTCAAAATTTTGGGCAAATCCTATTGATATCCAGTACTTTTTGGATTGGAGAGAAGGAAGGAGAAAGTAATGCTATGAATGCAGATTACTAGGACGAATTAGAATGGGAAGAGGGACTCCCTATTTATAGGTGCTAGAGTCTGGCATCCTGAACATCCTGTGGCCAGTAGTTTGTACTCTCTAGGTGTCCCTTCAGACGTCTCTGGAGGTTCCAAGTCTACTCGTGTCTTTTCGGTGGACTTCAGTTAGAGCATGTTATCACAGACAAATTTTTCTTCTGCTAGTTTGTCGTATGACCTTAAGTTTATTATAAGCCTTTCACCAAAACTCTCGCTACATACTCACAATTAGAGACAAAAAGGACATAAATAAATTTTTAGAGAGAGAATACTTGCATAAATTATTGGGTGATATCAAATGCGAGTTACAATCCCTTATATATATCCAAAAGAATCCAAGTAATAAATGATATCTACTAATTATCACGAGGAGCCATACATTAGCCAAACAAGTCGGCTCTTCCTTCTTAACTTGCATCGTCGAGAGGGCCTTTGAAGGCATCTTTCCCTCTTGCACAATCGACACCAAACAAGTCTTTTCTCTCTCTAAAATTATCATTAAATTAGTAAAGAGAATAGAAAAAGCTCAAACATTATCCAAAAATCGATGTCAACGAAGATCGGGTAGTCATCCTTCGTGACCACCAAGAAATCTACCTCTCCTTACTAATCTTTGAATCACACCTTCACGTTCTTCACTATCCAAAAAATCAAAATTAAGTTTGTATTCACCATTTTCGACAATCCCTTCTCCTTCTCAAACTTAATTCCTGATTACGCTACTTCTTTGACTTCTAGGAAATTATGGGATGTCCTAGTGTCAAGAATTATCTTGGTTTCTTAGGTGTTGATGTGTTTCGTGACATGCATTTGCCTTTTTCTTTCCGACTTTAGCATTTTTGTGTTGATAATGCTAATGAGCCTCAGTGCACCCACCTTTGTCTCCTTGCGTGCTTCTCCTTCTTCGAGTATCGCATTAATGACATTGAGTTTAGCCTTTTTGGACACTCATTATCTTGATAAGGCACCTAGTAAATAAAGTAGCCACAATGTTTCTCCTTCTCATAGTGCTCTTTGTTCCTCTCACTTTGTTTGTCCCTCTTATCATAATGAGAGTTGGTACGATACTCATATTTCTTGCTTGGTAACTTAGTGTGTGATGAGTGTAAAAATACTCATTTTTTGTGTATATTTAAGAGTCCTTTTGTCTTCATTTTTAGTGTTCTTGCTTGATATGCATGGTTATAGTTCTTATATTATTTTAGGAGGTATAGTGTGCTAAAATGGAGGATGTGTATGCTCTTTGGATCGTCATATACGACTAGATTTGCCAGGAGGAAGGACGCTTAGCCAAGAACCGCGAAGACTTGACTGAAATGGACTTCTTATGACTAAAAGGATGATAACTTTCTCATTCGACATCCGATGGAGGTAGGTGACATGGCTCTAGAAAGAGGCCATCCAGTGCTACAACTTTGTCTCTAATGGTCTTCTTCAAATTTGGAGTTTAGGAGGGATGAAAGTCGACATTAAAGTTATGATCAATTTCTGGCAAAAATTCCTACGAGTGGGCCAAATTTGAAGGCTTGGCTTTAACTTTTATGAAGAGTCAAGTTGGATATTTTGTAAGATAAACTTCCATTATGAAGATCCAAGGAGAAAGAAGAGAGAAAGCTTGAAGATCATCTTGAGCTTTCTTTTACTCCCTCTTTGTTCATGCTTTGTTGGTTTATTTTAATAAAAATGTTGAGTTTTTCCTTTAATATGTGTGAGTAGTTCAATTATGGGTTGGGTGTCTTGATGACATCTATTTAGCCAATGATTTAGGGGGTTTAAATGATTAGGATTATGTTCTAGTTATTGAGCTTAATACTTAGTCTTGATTGATCACCTAGACTATGAACATGTTTAATCCTAATCGTCGAGAGGGATTAGGATTAAATGACCTTGTGACTAGTTGATTAGTTGTCTTTTGATGAGAGATCTCATAAGGTAATTAGTTTTCCTAAGAGTGATGATTACAATTGGTAATTATTGAGATTAGGTGACTATTTGGTTACGAGAGCACGTTTAGTTCATCTTAACCTTGTTAAGAATTAATTTAGACTATTTATGGCGAGAGCATGAATAGGTTTCCTTTGAAATATTCGGATCATAACATGAACTTAGTAAACCCCTTGAATCACTTGATTGTCTAGATTGTCATTGGTACCTTGTATACTTGCATTTTATTTGTGAAATCATCTTATTAAGTAGTTGAGATATTTGACATAATAGATCGTGTGTTCGTGTGTTTGAAATTTACATAAATATTTTCATTTAGTCCTAGACTAGTGGTGAAATTGAATTTACAGCCTATAACTAAGTCTTTGTGGTACGATGTTCCCTTATTTACTCTTTATTGTAAAGAAGGGTGAAATTCTTTCCTTTCAATGTGCTCTCCTCCCACCTTTTTTTGTCCTCTTTTTCCCTCTTCTTCGGAGATATGGACCTCCAGAACTCTATTAGGAACTCTACAACTGCGATAGTTATTATGATATCTTGTACCCTTCACAATTACAGCTCCGTCTTTGCCCATAGTTGCAACCTATCAACAAAGATAAAAAGTAACTCTTTCTTGCTCATGTCAGAAATCTCTAATAAAAACTCTTGGAACTTCTTCATATACTCGTGCACACTATCCTTATGCTATAGTGAAGACATATACATGGCTCGCGATTCATATTCTTTAGATAAAATTGCTTATTAATTTTTCTTTACAAAATTATCCCATTGCCACCACATACGTCCACCACTCTATCTTCCCTTCTTTTTCCCTCTACCAAAGTATAGTAGTGTTAGTGAGATAGAGTATCGCGGTTTAGATCTTATCATTTTCATCCATGATATGTGTCGCCTCGAAGTCATCCATGGTAGTGTTACTTGAGCCCCCAAAGGAATTTTTGAACTCCTTTATATTCCAAAGTCATTGAAACTCTTATACAATGGAACATCTCCATGTCCTCTTGAAGGTATTGCTACTTCACTTGCGACTGCCTTCGTACACAATGTAAATTGATCTTTCATAGCAAGCAAATTTGATTGTATCTCATCAATTTTTGATTAAAGGATGGTTGAATTTGCCTCAAATATTCTTTGTATTCAGCCTTCGAGTTGGTCAAGTCTTCCCTATATCTTCTTCTCAAGATGAGCATCTCCATGCTCTAACACTTTGATGCATAACGCAAAGTCCACCAGCTTGGTCTCACTCTTCTTGACCTCTTGGCCCAATCTTTCTAAAGTCTTCTTTGCAAAATCAACACCCTTCTGTGACATTATTTTTTTCTGACGGGGAACCCTTCTTCGTTGCTTGCTTTTCTGGTGTCCTTGAAGTGTGGTCAATAACTTCTCCACTGGAACTATTTTTGTTTGCTGCCATCTTGAACACTTTCTGTTCTAATACTAACTATCACAAACAAACTTTTCCTCCGCTAGTTCGACTACGGTCTTAAACTTCCCGTAAGCCTAACTAAGTATTTTCTTGATACGCTAAATACTCGTACTTGGAGAGAAATTAAGAAAAATAAATTTTTAGAGAAAGAATACTTGTATAAAATGTTGAGTGATTCCAAATGGGTGTGAGAAGCTCTTATATACACATAAAAAATAAGCCAAGTAATAAATATTATTTATCAACTACCACTTACCACTTTTCACTTACTTATTAATTATAAATAATGCCGCTAGGATTTTTGGATGGAAAATTCTAGAGGTCTTCGAGTTAACTTTCGATGATTACCCTTCGTTAGTAGAATTAGATATTCTAAAGTTAGCTTGTGACACTAGTGATCGTACTCGCTTGCCAATGGATTTTCTAGAGATTTTCGGAGATATCCTCATCGTGCCCTTTCGTCGTAAGATTTTCTGGAGCATTCTGGCAATCACACGCCTTTGTCGGATCGTTTAGAACTTTTTGGAGTTTGCCAAAAATCTTAAGGCTCCTCGCGGCGATGTGTGTACAAAATGTACTACAAGCGACTAATGCGTCACAAGCATATGGGATACGCATGAGCGTGCACGTGGGCATCAATTCTCACAACTCCTTCAATGGAACCTTAGTGTTAAACTAAAATGAAAAAATTCATTATATATTTGAAAAAATATTGTATTTTATGCGATGTGATAAATGAATTCATTTCTAAATTTTGAACTTGCTACTTTGAAATTTTTCTTTGGCTTGTAGTATCTCTTTCATACCAAGAGATAATCAATTGATATACATTCAAATCAAGCATCATCTCGTAAATCTTCAAAAAAAAAATATCTCCTAAATTAAAAAATAGGTTCAAAATATGGGTATTTTATCTTGTTCTAGTAGTCAAACCAAACAAATCTCGATGAACAGTTGGCATTTTTGGATTTTGTAGGGGGGTAGGTTATATCAAAGTCGAAACTACTGAAAGTTACTGCTGAGACTATGACATAATTACGTATTGTACATGTCCAGACAACCACGAAAGTCTAACAAGTTGCTTTAATTTTGACATGTCAAATTAACCTTTGAGGGGCCTGGGCAAGAGACCCCAGATACAAAGGATATTGTTCAAAAAACAAAAGTACAAAGGATAGACATAGGCTAAAAAGGAGCCATGTTTACTCGTAAATTCGCATAATTATCTTTTTCATATATTTTGTAAAATACAAACTGATAACTAAAATTAAATTCAGATGGAGACTATCCGATAGAGATAAAGAATGATATTTAATTAGTAGTTATCTTTAGTATTT
>SOPF01028333.1:499499-518295 GCA_012979155.1 Hypericum perforatum | reverse complement strand
GTATTAGGTTTCTTTTAGTTTTCTATAAATAGGATTTATGGTTTATTATTTTAAAGGGTTGAATTTGATAATTAAAATTAAGGTTATTCCTTATGTCGTCTTCGTTTCCGGTATCTTGTTAGATCCGATCGAAACTCTATTGTTGTGGTATTACGTTTTCGTCTGCATCAGTTGGTATCTAGAGACCAGCGTACGCTCCTTCGTCATGCCTCCAAAGCATGGTAATCAACCGGAGGTGACTGCTCTCGAGGCCCTGGAAAATCGCATGATGGATATGTTGGCACAACAATCCGCTATCTTTCAGCGACAACATGACAAAGTCATGGAAGTCTTGTGCGCCCAAATGGCTAACACCACTACAGCGACAAGATTAGCACAACGGGGACATCAAGTTTTTCCACCACCTGTTATCAATCAGTCTGAATATGATGATGAGGTCACCGTGGATAATTCTTGGACACTGTTGGCTGACCGCGGGCTGCCCGTAACCAAGTGGGACTCCTACCCTGGTGAGGAGGACGAGGTCGATGAAGGTGATGTTCTTGTGATTCAACATCTTTTAAAGACTGATCGTACTGACTTCTTGGGTGTCCTGATTTATGACTCTTACCCTAGTAAAGAGGATGAGGGACACGAGGTTAACGAAGTTGTTGCTAGTGCGTTGGTAAATGTGTCTTTACCCCAGGTTTTTCAAGATTATGAATTTGAGTATGTCAAGCATATTGATTTTCTTGGAGTTGAGAATTTCACATATGTTAAAAATTCTCAATTACTGGATATGTGGCATGGCCTCAAGGATGCCGCAAGATGTGCTCGAAGAATTGAGTTTCTGGTCTTTCATCTAGAGACTTTGTATGATTGTCTTACTTCTAAATATTTATTCTGTTGGGATGGGAGATACCAAGTGTCAATGCGATGCTCAAAGGTGTTCAAAAATACATGTACGAAGATCTCGAAGTGGTCGACCACATCAAATTCGAGGACGAATTTCTCCAACCAGGGGAGAATGATAGAGATAAAGAATGATATTTAATTAGTAGTTATCTTTAGTATTTTGATTATTGTTAAGAGTTTTAGTTATAGTAAAATTACAAGTATTAGGTTTCTTTTAGTTTTCTATAAATAGGATTTATGGTTTATTGTTTTAGAGGGTTGAATTTGATAATTAAAATTAAGGTTATTCCTTATGTCGTCTTCGTTTCCGGTATCTTGTTAGATCCGATCGAGACTCTATCGTTGTGGTATTACGTTTCCGTCTGCATCACTATCCCAATTAAATTCTTTCAATTTTTTTCCAACTACCAAGTATGCACCAACTTGTGATGTTGACAGTAAACTGCCACTCCATGTTTGTCGTATCCCAGCTACCCGCAGAGGAACGTCGTTTTTAGTATACCAAGTTTCTTTGGATTGTTATTTAGAATTTAATTTCGAAATAAAAAATTGTTCTTTTATAACTTTGAAAATTTCCAAAAATGAATTTTGATAGGAATAGGTGATAAAGCATTCAATATCATAAGATATTTATTTAAATCTCAGGGAAACGTTAATGTCCATCTTTTTTCCTTTTTCGTGTCTATTTCCCTACCACTCCCAAAATATTCTCTTATTCTTTTCTTTTTTTTGTGAGAGAGGAGGCACCCACCACAATTAATGCATGTTCAATAAATCAGTGTTGTCTGTTTGCTAAAAGAAAATTCAACAATAAGAGAAATACAAAGGGTACGGGGATTTATCACTTTACTGTAAGATTGGACTGACTGTGATCCAAACTTTATTTCTCGAGTCAATTTTTAAAATGCACATATTGATCGCCTACTTAAAATTTATGTGTAGAAAATTATATCAAAATATATTTTAACAACTTTGTACTATTTAAACGTCGAATTTATAAAATAACAATACATTAGTTGATCAAATGGGTATTTTGATACTTAGGTAAATAAAACTAACTTTATAAATTTAAAAGAAAGAAAGAAAAAAAAAAACTAGAAGTCCACGAATGCTGGGTTGTACTTATAGATCGAATGAAGATTTACTATAAAAGCTTGATACATAGCATGACGAGAAGTTTTTTCTTTGACTTTGGAATAAATAAGTTTTCTTTTTTCAAAGAATAAGAGAACATAACGAAATAAATTAATCTACCCTGAGTGATTTCGACATGGTAAATTAATAAAATTTTAGTATGAATTCCCGTAAGTCGATGGCTCCTGATTGACTTTTCTTTCATTATTGACTTTTTATATAGTTGGTACATATTCGATCAATCGTACTGTGACAGCTAGGTGGATTAAAAATAGATATGATTAATATATTAATTGCACGTATATGGATACGAAGAACAGTATGGGATGGCTATATGCATTATTACATCATGTAAATGTTAGAGAATATCACATTATTTAATGTAAATGTGGTTGAAATTCACCAATACATTATGTTCAAATTTTATGTTTTTTTAAAGTAAAAATTATCATTAAGGGTCTGTTTGGTACGGCTGATGAAATTTAGGTGTTAGTTGTTGGCTGTCAGCTGATCAGCTGTTGGCTGATAGTACTCGGCTGATAGCTGATATCCGATTTTTGCAAAAGTGTTTGGTAAATTAGCATTGGCTGTTGCTGTTGAGTTGTAAAATTACTTATAAGGGTAATTGACTAATAAATATCATTCTTTAATATTTAATATAGTACATATTATTTATCTTTATGTTTTCGTCAATTAAAAAGTGTCTCTCTTAATTTAATATTTAATATAGTACATATTATTTATTTTTATACTCCCGCCAATTAAAAGAGTGTCTCTCTTAATTTAATATTTAATATAGTAATATTTAGTATTTATTTCTATATTTTCACAAATAAAAAAGTTTCCCTTTAATTTAATATTTAATATAGTAATATTTAATATTTATCTCTATATTTTTGCCAATTAAAAAAAGTGTCCCTCTTAATTTAATATTTAATTAGAAATTATCTGGATCAAGGACTATTTAGTAATTTGATATTGTAACAGCCATAAGCTAAATGTAACAGCTATAAATTCTAGCTGTTGGAAAAATTGGCTGTTGGGTTCCAACAGCCAATTTTTTTTAATTCACCAAATACCTAAAAATTGGCTGATAGATATCTATCAGCCAACCACTAATCTCTAACAGCCAAACCAAACACCCACTAAACCCCAAAATATGTGCAATCGCAAATTCGGAAACCATTATCAAAGGCAGCAACTAGGCCCAGGTAATTTCACTCTTACAGCTATTACCAAGTGCCAATGACAGCACCAATTACAGGTTACACCAGATCTCCAAATTTTACATTGAATAAGAAGAATCCAATATCATATAAAAATGAGTTGATCACATGTCTAATTCTCTTTTTTTTTACGTTAATGAATCAAAATTCGTACAATTTTAATCTGATAAATCTCATTTTAAGAAAATATGTTGAAAATATCATATGATTTAATACAATAATAATAGACTAATTTAAAGTGTAAAAACTTCACAAACTTTTTGGATTTGTATTGGAAGATTCTAATAATCTGCGTTACTTATACATTACACACCAGTTTCTTTACACCAAGATTTTAACAATATATTTTAGGAGCTTATTCTTTCGCTATCTTTCGCTGGTAATTTTGGTTTTTCATATTTTATCAGATGAAGCGAAGTTAAATTTCATGAAAATTTTAGTCTGGATAAATTCATTTTGAGAATCACGTCGAAAATTCACATCAAATTTGTTGTGTTGTTATCATAAGATTATCAGTTACAAATAAAACTTCTTAAAAATTTTGGAGTCAAAACTGCATAATATCATACATATATTGATTGACTAATTTAAGATCAAGCCAAATAATATCATCCACAAAAATTATCAATTTTTTCTGACCAAATTTTAACACAACTACGTACACAAACTTAGAACTATAACAACACTTATCCGATAACATATTGGTACATATCAAAGATTCCTGCTTTCATATATCTGCCATAAAAATGCGGGGGTGGAGGATTAATTGAGAAAGTGAAAAAGAAGGTAGATGGAACAAAGTGAGTGGGATCATGTGGAGTTGAATTGGATCCAAGCAATCTCGCATCCCACATGTACTACCATCTCTCCCATACTCTCTCCATCCACATTTCAAGAGTCACACGAAGCACAGCTAACCTCAGTTCTTATTTCCTTATTTTTAATCGTAATATCTTTCTGAATTTCACTCCCTAAAAAACCCAGTTAAATTGGTATCTCATGCCATCCTTTGAACAATCTTGTCAACTACAATATTGAGACATAGAGATATAACACACGTACAAAAAAAATAAATGCGTTCTAATAGCTTTTTTCTAAATATGCTTCGTGTTTTGCTTAGATATGTATCTTAACTACTTAAAAGAGAGTTATTTACTCCATTGTACTCATTTTTATACACATGCGGTTGATAAAAATTAATGAGATAGTTTTCCTCGAACCGTCACTAAAATAAATTTGGTCTATGAAAAATAAGATAAATAGGGATTCACCCGATGGAGGTTGTTGCACCAGTATCCCCCGCAAGTCTGTGTCACCAGTGGGTCAAACCTTCTCACGTGTCACATATTTGTTGCAGATGGTCATTCAATAGAACACTACCACGCTCCGGTTAACTTTTTGTTTTTTTCCTTTCAAGCTTAAGGCTCTTACATTTCTCTATATAACCCACCAACGCCGAGGCAAATACCACAAAGAAGGTCTCTTAGAACTCACCAAAGTTCCTCTCTAGCCAATTCTAAGGTAATCCTCCTAATTGTAATTAGTCCTCTCTAATTATCCATGCCCTTTTGATTTGTTTTTTACTTATGTGCTATTATCTTGTTCATAATTAAATTTCATCCTTGACTTCAGGCGGAGAGAAAGTTTAAAGTTGTCCTTCACCTAGAGAGAAGAAGGGCTCTCCTTATTGATATTGGTTCCGAAATTTTCGGGTGAGTGGATTCCATGCTATACTTGCCAAATGAGCAGTCCTTTGCGAAACTAGCCTTTGTTTCGTTGTCTGTTCGACCTTGAACCAGTTCTAAAAATGAAAACCCTAATATGATTTCGATAACAGACATGCATAATCTAACAGGAGAACGAACTATTAAGAGAATCGATTGATCTTTGTTTTAATAAGTAGATCGAGTTTTATTTCATCTTAGTATGCGTTACACCATAGGAGACTACAATATACATCACCTGTCCACACCATAAAACATAGTCGCCGAGAGAAATAGCGAAATCACATACTAAATGTGAAATCAACTAGTCTCTAAGTGAATCAAGATAAAGCATTAAATTTTTTTGTGCGAAGTTCTACAACGATTTAGACCAAAAGACTCGCTCTCAAGCCCATACGAATCCATGATCGTTTCTGTGATTAATTCTTTTAAATCTGTTGAACCGTCGAAGTCTCGAAGATGTTGAGATTCTGATATAGATTGTGGTATCCTGCATGTTCTGTGCTGTGAAAGTATGTGATAAGAGGGTCTATTGATCTATGCATACTTAGTGGCTCGTGCAAGAACTACAATTCTAAGGTCGTTGGTGCAATAATAGTGATTTATATGTGCACATATTTATTGCATATGTTCTTGTGCTTAGATGTTGTTAATTACCCATATGAGCTAGGCGTTAGGTGGAAATGTGCTCGCCTAGCTACTCACCTCATATACACGAAACCCAAAGAAGCTTAGAACTTTATAAATATATATAAATAATTATATATTTACAAGTAAATTTTTTGATTAGTTAACTAGATTCTGACATAAATTAGCCGGGCTAATAGGTATCTAATGTATATGTATCATCCACGGTCTATTCCCTGGTCCTAATCCACCATTTGCTTCAATCAGATCTCAAAATTCTTTTCTAAGAGTAACAGTTAGCTCTAAGAACTTCCAATGCAATTAAGTATACAGAACATGTCAGGAGAGAAAGAGAAAATAGAGAGGGGGTACATATCGTTCAGTTAAATAATCTACACTTATATGATCACGCTGATTTTTTTTTTTTCATATAGTTAGGGCCAAGACGATGTTTATGCACTAAGAGAACACGTTGGATCTCTAGGGCTAGTTTAGACCTCTATCTATCACAAGCTCCTTTGAACCAAACTGTAGTATTAGCCTAGTGATTGCACATTAAAAAGTGAGTAAAGGAAGTTAAAACCGTACCTGAAGTAGAATAGTGTCGCTATGTCTTTGCATGCGTCGTGACATTATTTACTTTTTTAGTGGAAACAAACCCCTTGAACTAGGGTGGTATTGGATTAATACCATATAGCTAAAACAGTTAGTTCTATTCCTAGGTAAATGCATTTCTTTTGTGAGGTATAGAAGCATTTGGTGTAGAAATTTCTTAGCGCGAGACACATGGCATAGTGTATTAATTTCCACCTACCTTCATGCATCGTACGAACAACTATAATCGAGTCAATTTAAATAGTAGGAGATTTGAAATCACAATACGAACTTGGCCAGTAAATATTTCATGCTCAAATGTTTTTTGAAACGGACATGCTTAAATGGGTAGGTGGCTCTTTCTCTGGTCGCCACACCTCTCATCTTCAATTTTTTTTTGGAAAAACTCTCATCTTTAATCTTAAGGAGGTACTTCCTTTCTTGGAAAAAATGCGGTAGGTAGCTTTTTGGGGAATCTGAACAAAGAACTACAAATTTAAACGTGGGGCAGGATTTTTCCATGCCTCATTTATTATAAAAATTATTTGCAGTAGGTGATCTAGCCAAAGAGAAATGTAGGTCCTTTTAAATAATAGGAGATCCCTTTGGATAGATGCTTATATGGCTGTAAGGGAAGCCTTTCTAATACTTGTAAACTGTATACTTTAGGATTATAATAGTAGAATCTATGTAAGTCTAAAAGACATGTGATACTTAATCACGCAAGAAGCCAAGATATTATCATAAAGATCGGAGCCATGTGTTTTGTTCCAGCTATAGATTATGGATGAGAGTCAATTCTAGTGACTACAAAGTAATTATAGTAATGACAAATGCATTGCATCTGTTCAATTTAATATAATTTAGTGATCATAATAAATAACAACTTCAAGGATAAAGTGGTTCAAAATAGTAAGAATTTTTAAGGTCTAACAAGCAACGAATATGAGGTATTAGCAAAAGGACTACTTATTTGACAAGGTTTTTGCATGGAATTCAACACCCCTCTTACGATGAGAAGACTTCCAGACTCCAGATGTTCGAACTTGGGCCGAAAATAATCCACTCTTGTGGTACACGTACAAGGTAATCTCTCTTTTTTTATAAGTAAATTATTAAAAATTAATAACAACAATCCATGCAAACCAAAAGACGTACAAGGTAATCTCTTTCTTTCCCTATATTGTGCGGATACATGTATCGTAATAATTTATTTATTTATGAATTAATTAGTAATTATAAATACGTATCAATATATATGTATATATGAAAAGTAATAGACAATCTTATTAATCAATTTTGACTTGATTGGTCCAACTCATGTCCAAGGAAGCCGATGAGCAAGGTAGTTGCTTTCTCAAAGATTCTTCTGAAGAAATTATCCGTCAATTCACAGTCCAAGCCTCAGGAGGAGATCGGCCTCGGTTACTGTTTTGGTGTTTTAGTTTGGTGAAACGCTTCATTTGTCTTGGTTGCTGTTTTGATGGCTTGTTACTTGTCTAAACGATGTAGTTCCATCATGGTTCAGTTTGGTCTCTAGATTAGGAGTTATATAAGTTTTATCGTGTAGTTCGCTACTTGCATAGTTTTTATTTTGTTTTCATATGGGTTATATTTATCTCGGTATAACTATCTTTGAGATACTTTTAAGGAGTAACAAAATTTATTTATAAAATTTTTTATAGACCAAATTTTCAGTACTAATAAAATGAGTGATCGGTATTCTCTTTTGTTCCAAGAAGCACCTGGCCTGTTTTTTTTTTTCCAATAATCAAAATTTAGAATATTTCTTTTAGTAGAATGGCAAATATTAATTATCGAAAGAACTTGCATTTGGCATTGTTATTGTCCAGGGTCTAATAATATATATTCATCTCGTGGTGACAAAGAATGCAGTGCTAAGAATATGAATTCCGATTGAAAATTTTACCGGTAAAATTTTCTTGAGAAAATTAGCCACAAGTATAATTCTATTTTAATGGAGACATACCTAAATTAATCGAGTTACGGACAAAAACAAAAAATATCTCCGTGCATACGCATCAACAGCTTAGACGCCCTTTAACATTAACGATCCGTTTTGTGGAATCCAAAGCCAAAAATGTTTAAATATCTGAATCCACCTCAACAAGTGATCCTTTCCTTCTGGTAAGGAAAGTTCTTCTCCTTCGGAACAGTCCTCTCAAAAATTACGGAACAATAAGAAGGTTGGATTCAGTTGCATCTTGGGTTTAAACCTTAAAAAATAAAAATAAAATCATCATCTAGAGAATCACTCTCTAAATAGACTTAGGCATTGTTCGATTTTGGATACCAAAAATTCACCCCAAAAAATTGAGTAATTTAGTGGCTTCTGATGATAAGTACTTGTTGACATGTATTAAGAAAGCTTTCTGAACCAATTTTGTAAATCTAGTAAATGAAACACGTCCAATTCTCAATGACAACATTTTCAGGCTCCTGTGATTGTATGTACACTTGTTATAATTAAAAAGGTGCAGCAAGCAAGCAGCTGATATGAGATGGTACAAAGTACAAAGGAAGATCTAAATATCTGATCTAAAGAGTGACAGAGGCAAAATGAGAAACAAGGTAACTAACCTCTCTAGCTTCGCAGCATTACAAGACATTCTTCATCGCTCTTAACGAAAGTAGAGACCCTGTTTATTTCCTGTTTAGAAACCTACTGTTAATTTTGACCCAGTCAAACAATCTCTTCCCTTCCAGCGGACATATTATTTACCGAACAAACAGACTTATTTACGAGATTTCTTGCTGATTAATATATTAATGCAACACTTTTTTTATAAGTAATATTGATTGAAAAAAAAGGGTACTAACCCCCAGCCGAATAAAAAGCATATCATCCAAAAAGAGACAAAAAAATACATACTATAAACCTCTCAGCAAGAGAGAGAATCTAGAAAAAGCAAAACATTGTGGCTCGCCAAGTTGATAATGGAATTCGACAAAAAAGAAGCTATTCTTTAATCCTTAAGACAAAGATATGATGAAGAAATTCATGGTTATACATGGACCCATTAAATATCACACAATTTTTCGTGTTCTAAATTTTCCATAAGACCACGTCGTATATCACAAACTACACCTTCTTGATCGTGATTCCGTCCATACAAATCAAATCCACTCACACAGAGAGAGTGGGGACAATAGAAATTAATGCAACACTTAGTCTGGGTCCCACACTAAACTAAAACGGGAATGCCCGACTCACTTCTTAGAGACCTCGTTTAATTCCACCAAGTCAAAGATATTAATTACCCAATACACATTTATTTATGAGCTTTCATATATTATTTTTTCTTGTTTAGAACCGCCTCGTCTTAGTTATTTTGACCAAGACCAAGTCCAAGTCGCTTTTCCAACGGGCATCTATTAATTAGCCAGCGAACATATTTATAAGTTGAAAATAATCATGTCAATACAAAAATTTCACACTCGATGTTGTGAATCGAAATTAGATGCGTGACAAGCGAATGTGTTGTGCGATTATTTTATGAGTTCGTGGCAATATTTAGATTATGATTTATGATTACCCAACGGGCATCAATTTGTACTCATTTATATATTATTATTTAAGATTGTAACTATTTTATTCCCATATTTATTTATAAACGCGAGATTACAATTTAATTTTAATTAACAGAATCTAAATTAAATGTAATGAACAAATTGCTGAACGGGAATGGACACTTACTTGCCGGTTGTACTATTATGGTTCATCCCTGTCTTAGGACATGCTCATTGGGCTCCAGTTGTGGTCACGCATTAGGACCCATCTCAAGAAATCCGTAAGAGGCCCACTTCTGGCCTTTCTTCTATCTGTTTTTCTATTATTTTTTTCAATAGATCCACAATGATTGACGAAGCAGAAATATGAAGTCCAATTGCTAAATGACGATTTCATTATTAAGTTATCAATGAGAAAGTTATCATGATGCTTGATTAAGGAATAAATTATGACGTTACATGATTTGGAAGTCTGACTCGTAAACTATAAAGAAAAAAGGAAGGGAAAGGAAAGGGAAGGAGATTCTTTTACATTATTTGGGAGAGAGATGCAGAGATGAAAGAAAATTTGTGGAGTATAAATTTTATAGTTTTAAATTAAAAAAGAACGTAAAGATGTAAATTTTTTATGGATAGAACAGGAAAAAATAATAGGGCAGACAAATTTAACGTTCATTATCTCTTACCTCCGTTCCTCTCATGCTCACCTCGAGAATGGAACAATGATTTTTTTTTCTATTTAGGATTTCTTTTCTCATTTTTACATTTCACTCGTGTTCCTTCAAAATTTGAGATATTTGATTACGACTCCTATATGAATCGAAATTAATATATAACAAACCAGAGAACATCAACAATAAAAATCTATTTCTATACAAAAATTAAACCAAACAAACAAACAGGAAAGGAAAAAAAAAACACTGAGGGGGCCGGTGTGGCTTGTTAGTTGGTCTCGTCTTCAACACTCATCCATTATTATTTTGTCCTTTGATTTTCTAATTTGTTTAGATAACATCTTCACTTTCGAGATGGATTTAGTACGAAAAAATTATTCCAAATTGTATAAAATAAAAAAATAAATTGTGTTATATTTTATTTCATCAATATTAGTATTCTGATTATGTCAATATTTTTATGGTTTGTATGTCAATATTGACATATATAAATTTTTTTTACAAAAATGTAAAAAGTTACTTGAAAATACTGACATATCATTGGTGACATAATAAACATATCAATATAACACACAAAACATGTCAACATGACAAAAAAATATGATAATATAACACACAAGATATATTTGTATTGACATACGAAATATACCAATATTTTTTTACATAAAAAATTTACACATGTTATATTGACATACAAAATATGTCAAAATAATAGACAAAATATGTTAATGTTAAAAAACAAAATATATTAGTATGATCCAATATTAATTTTTCATATTCGATACCTTCACTTTTGGTCGTCACTTTTCCGCTTTCCACAGTTTTCAGGCCAGCGCATATACAAACAACCACCTTTTTTATTTGACTTTTTGGTCCACTTTGATTATATACCAATCCACCCACCTAACCATGTCTTCAGAAACAAGGAACGTGTCCTCCATTGAAATTATATGAATTTCAGTAACACAAAATTTTTAATATTGAAATATATCTCAATTCTGAAATTTTGTTATTCAACGAGTGAATTATAAGTAAAATAATGTTGCATCATTTGCGCCGCGACCGAACGAGCAGATGGTAACGTTTCACGTTGGAGACAAAATTTTGACGTAAGGGAGACTACGTCGTGGCGTGTAGCAACCTACTTATGTATATATCTAGAACGCTGCTGGCCACGTAACGTAATTTTGGCTGTTCCGATTCAATTTCGGGGGCAAAAAAAAAATTGATTTATTCCACGAGACACTCATATCGCATGAACGTGATGATGAGTATTCTCTCGTTTTCAACATCCTTAAGAAAGCGATTGGGAATTCCAACCCAAAAAAAAAAAAGATTGGCGATTTGCTACGTGCCTGCAACTGGTCGCAAAATCAGGACAATGGCTGCCACTGCAAGGATGTGTTACTCACACGTCTCAAGCACCGGCCAAATTTTTTGATGTTAATGAATTGTATAATATTTTGGTTTATTATATCGGTTCTAAGATTTACGGAACTGACTAAAAGTAGGACAAAAATTTCAAAGCCAATATTTAACATTAGTAATTTCTAAAAATTTAAATGTGTGTGTGTGTGTGTGGAATTTCATTCTTTGGAGAAAAGGTTGAGGGGAATAAAGTCTATTTCTTTGGAGAAAAGTTTGAGAGGAATAAAATTACTTAAATATGTTATGCAACCCTAAATTAATTACATTTTGTCAAGTAAATTGGTTGGACCACTCATTTCTATAACTTAGCCAGTTTATAAAAAGCTGCCAATCATCAAGATGGAAAGCACAATGACAACTAGCAATTGATGCTATGATAGGAAAGACCAATTAATCAAAACATACAATTCGAGAGTTTCATGACCATATATATAATTACACACTTCAATAATTATTTAAATCAATTGACAATTGAGGTTTCTAATTTGACCAAAAACTAAAGTGTTTCATGTTGAGAATACTATTGGCACTCAAATACTTATTAAATTAATTAATCGAAATTTGAAGAAAGTAGAACATTTAATTGAAAGTTCTATCAAGAACTTGAAATCAAGACAATTATGTTAATCTATTACAATATCCTCAATGGTCGATCTAAAAAAGTCCTCTGATAAAAAAATTGTAATCAATTAGCTACAAAAAGTGAGAATTAAGTACCAATAATCTCGTTACATGTTACGTGTCTGAGACGACCAGAAAAGAAGGTACAGATGGAAATGCGAAGCCAAGGTGGGTCCCAGTTTGGGACCGGCCACATGCAACAGGATTCCAATCCACCGAAGAAGCAACACCATTGGCTTAGCTAGCAACAATTAGGAAGTCTCCTGGAGGAAAGTCCATTTATACAAACAATATATTGTCTCAATTATTGCTTTTCCATAATTATGAACTAATAAGTAACAAACATGGAACAAGGCTGAATTTTGTTAAAACTACTACAATGTTAATCAGAATATCAGATATTTAGAACTGTTAAAAATCTATCTATTTTTTATTTTAAAATTTTAGATTGAAATTTAAAATTTCATCACACCAAATTCGATGTAAGCCCATTGTGGTACGTATGCTAAGCCGTGTAAGTTCCAAAATAGACTTATTAAGGGAAAAAATCAACATCCTTGTTACTTTAAAATTTTGTTGGATACAGATTATCTATTTTACTAAATAAATTGAGATATGAGTTATGTTAAAATTTTGTAATGACAAATTTTTTTTTTATTCAACTCAAACCTAAATTGATCAGTTAAATAAATTTCTTAATATGAACCCAATTTCAACGAAAATAGATGAACCGAGAAACAATATAATAATTAATTGGACAAACACATCCCTTTCAATTCACCCACCCACCCACCATTATTTTCCTTCAACACAAACCTTTCTTCCTCCTCCTCCATAAAATCACCACCACAACCAAGCCCAATTCCACCCTCCCTCCGACCAATTTCCCGGTCACCGGCAACCTGAACCTACCCTCTAAAATGGGTCCGACCTTGAAAACTTTTGTCACAACCCTAAACTTGTTACTTGTGCTAGGGGCAACCTCAGTAGCATCATCAGCCACTTCTACCCCTTCCTCAAGGAAGCTTGATGAGGTGAAGTGCACCCCATGCGAAACCGTCCCTCCTCCTCCGCCGCCGCCGTCACCGTCGCCTCCTCCTCCGTCCCCACCTCCTCCCGCTCCGGTGCTCCCACCTCCGGCTCCCAAGAAACCGCCGTCAAGTTACTGCCCTCCGCCGCCGCCGTCGTCTCCGTCAGGTTTTATCTACATAACGGGCCCGCCGGGGAGCTTGTACCCTATCGACAACGACTTCGGTGGCGGTCATCGGAAGGTGGCCGTCGGGTTGCCGGCTTTGATCGGCTCTGGATTGGTAGGCTTGTTGGGTTTACTTATATTTGGAAATTAATATCAGTGGGGCTCATATATATATATATATAGAGAAATATATCTGTTCAGGATCATCTTAATCATGTTTTTATTTTCTTTAGGGGAACATAAATTTTTGTGTTCAGAAATTATGAAAGGAGATTAGAAATATGTATTTTCTATTAGGATCTCTCCAATTAAGAATGGTACTTTAACTGCCTCACCCTTGAATTGTCCAAACTTGCAATAACAATTTCTCAATTTCTCTTCTCCTCTTGCAATTTTTTCTCCATTTATCTTTTTTATTCATTTCGCCCAAAGAAATTGGTGCCCTTTGGTTGATCTCTGGGATCGTTTAATTAATTCATTCATTGCTATGAACGGGGTGACTATGATTCATTTCGTCAACGGTGGTTTTGGGAGGAAATAATACCAATGAGAAAATTTAGCAATTGACTTATCAGAAATATAAGTTCAATAATTGGCCCACCTAAACTACTCGTATATTGAGTTGTGTCCATAGGGGGATTAGTGTCGGTAGTATTAGTTTAACTGAAAATAAAATATAGTTAAATATTTGTTAATATTTATTTATTATAAAAATATTTTTGATTTAAATAGTGTCCAGAGTGCGATCATTCACCAATTTCCAATGCCGTCTTATTTAAGACTTTTAGTTCAAGTTAGACCCTACGATTAGGTAGCTAGTACTTGTATGATGGCCTTAGGTATCACGTATTCATCTAAAACGCATGAGCTGCACCGTAAAAAAGAATTTGATGACTGTAGGGACTTTATTCCCTGGACTTTAGCTTATACGAAAAAAGGCTGATGGATTTGGAGAAGATATATAACCATGTAGAAGTTGGTTCAGGTAAATGGGTTATATTAATCAGATGCAAAAAGTTTACATGAAAAAGTTAGCAAATCCTAGTTTCGAAATCTCAGACTGATCCGTGGAGAACTCGATTAAAAAATCCCAGTTTCGAACTCCATAATATCAAAACTTTAGCAAAATCCTCGTCGGAATTTTTTTAATCTCTTCAGTTTTATTAAATTTGTACTTTTCCCGGCTTTAAAGTTACTTGAAGATGATACTGCCAATAGAAAAGGGAGTTCAAAGGGTAGTCGACACGTGTCATCGTATTGAAGAAAAGGAACTGGAAGCCATCAGATTTGACATTGCAGAGGATAATTTGATTTCCGACCCCCGTGTCAGAGATCAATGAGTACAGTTTTCCCAGATATCAACTTCGGTTTCGCCAAACAGATGGACCCACTGAGGATTTTAAGGTTTCTTACTTTCTTAGGTTTATGAAACTTTTTCTTTAAAATTTTAGACTACTTTATTTATTGAGTTTCTATTTTTCGTTTTTTAAATATACTATCACTGTGAAATTTTTCCAAATTTCGCTGGTCGGTACGAAAAGAATTAGTCCAGAGATGTCACTAAAAAAAAGTAGTCTAGAGAAGGTTGTTTGATGCGACATTTCATAAATTGTCAATACAACTACGCAAGGGTGTGTTTGGCTTGGCAGCTTGTCCTATAATTGGGCTCCAATTGGTTGTGGTGTCCGTCAATTATATCATCTAAGAAGATAAGGACTAAGCTTTATTAATAATTAACTGGTGTAATCAAATGGCGATTTGTGACCAAATGTAATATTTATCCATGACCGACCATAAGAAATATCTCTAACTGTTTTAGCAAATACTATTTCTAACCGATTTAAAATAGCGCCTCCTAGAGCGGTCGCATGTGGAGAGTAATCATGTATTGCTGGAATGTTTCTGATCTTCGCCTTGAAAACTTGCAAAATAAACAAACAGAGCCTAATTAATTAATGAGTGTTTGTACAAGCAGTGAATAGACTCTTTTTAAATGAATTTTTTTTTAATATAAGGAGCAGTAAATAGACTTACAATCACATAACTGCTCCAGTTGTACCCATGTTTCCCATCGCTGCTCCTATGCCTCACGGGCTGGTCCAACTCGCCAAATGGCTATTTAGGCCCATCACACGATGCCTCGCAAGGTTCACCATGGGTAATTTTTTTTTTTTTTAGATTCTATTCTAATGTTAGGGATCGAACCTTGAACTTCCCAAAACCCACCCTACTCTGGACCAAAGGTTCACCATGGGTACTTGACTCAGGCACAACACACCATCTAATCTCGGATTTGACCAAACTTCTTAGACGCATGGTAAGTGAGACTGTTATCTTTGATACTCTGGGTTTTAGCTTGCAACGGGGGCATAATATCCTTCGGGTACTCTATATTGTACAGACGCTGGGACGATCATCGCGTATCATTGAGGTTATCTGGTGGTATCCCCCTTCAGGCTGACTTTAGTGTAATATAGATGATACCTCACTACGCATCCTGATATAGAGTCGGGCAATAGGGTTTTTTGCACTTGTCGGAGTTTTGTCAAGGGTTGCTTCAGTCATTTTGTATCGAGTTATTTTGCTTTTGAGGCAGAACTCTTGGCAGCCATCAAGGGCGTAGCCACGTGAGAAGGAGTTGCCTCCACTTAATATTTTTTTATTTGATAATTAGTATATTTTTTACTATATGTCTATTAAATTAAAATTAAATATTAAAAATTTTAGAAATTGACCCCATTTCTTAAGCTTTCTAGCTCCGTGATTGGCAGCCATCATCGCCATGGAGATTGCTTTTGAGATAGAATTGTTGCCATTGAAGGCCACCATAGTTATCTTCAATCCGGTGTATTCACTCCGAATACAGATATCGATGAAGTTATTTTTAGTAATGGATATATCAGTCTTATTGTATTCGGAGTTAAACATAAGTTTAGCCAAATCCAAAATTAGATTATGCAACATGTGATGGACTATTAAAGAGAGTTTGAGTTTGCTCTAAAACTATAAAAGAGTTTGTTGCTCCGATGGTTATGAGTTGCATATATAGCGAGTACATGATTTTTCTGTTATGGAATGTAATTACACATATATGATCAGCTTGATACATGAAATTTTTTTGCAAGTAAAATTTTTACACATTTGTTGAATCTTGGAATTTGTACCTTCTTAAATTTTATTCTAACATCCTATTTAAATCCTGGTAGCTTTTTATATATATTTGGTATCTAATTTATTAGATCAATTAATCAAATTTGAACTAAATATGATATTTTAAATAGTAAAACTTTGTCAACAACTATTTTATACTAGTGATTTCCAAATTATTAAATACAGAATCTGATTATTACTAAAAAAATACTCTCTTTTATATGTTAATGTTGTTTATCAAAATCTTATCTCCCTCACTAATTGAACTCCTTCACTTGGTTATCAAAATCTTATTTCCTTCACCATCTCGTTGATTATCAAAATCCGGGTAGTTTGAGCCTGAAAACTCTCGACCCCACCCAGCGCATAATTAATTTTGAGAAATAAGGTTTTTTTTTGTAATTTAAAAGGTGAAACGATTCTGATTAATTTATTATTAGTACAATAGAACTTTTTGATAAATAGTACAGTAGAACTTTATTCAAGCAATGAACAACCTAATCCCGTAATCCAAAAACACAGAGTAGATTATAATTTTATTCAAGAAATTAATTAACCACCTAATCATACCTAGAATATACCATTTTTTATAATTTTTTACAATTTTTGTCCATCGAACCAACTGATCTATGTTCAATAATGATGAACATTTTATAAAAATATTTAACATTACTATATTTTAAATAGCTTGAATTATAAACTTATTTTTAAAATTTTCAGATAAAGTGTGGATATAGATTGTACGTGGATGCGCAAACTCTTAAGATGAATTATTATTGTAGCTATATGAAACATGTATAAACATTATTGGGACACGGATTAAGTAGCGTTTTTAATCAATAGTAAATTTGCGCACACGTCAAAATCGCACTCCTGAATGCTTTCCAGCTGTAATTGGGTTTAGGAATTTTCATCACTCCAAGAAATCACCTGAATGATTTTTTTAACCAAATTTTAATTTCGAATATCATACTATTTTCTTAAAAAAATTAATGATATTGTTCATGTAACTCAAAACTTTCTAAAAAAATCCAAATTCACAATTCACTCAAGGAGGAATCACGCTGGCTATAACTTTATATTTCAACCCTTTAATCTCGATTTTTTTTATATTTAGAGTCAAATAATTTTAAAGAAATAACTCTTTTAATAGTATTTTTTTTAATACTTAAAATTTGAACACAAAATTTTTAAATGTTTTTTAAGAAATCTTATAACTTGTAACAATTCTCGTTCTATAATTATATTTATTTCCTCATCCGATTACTTCCTTTTCTCTTCCCTTTTAAAAGTCCTTTTAAATGTCATGACTAAGACCCTCCTAAAGAAACCTTAGCCCTTGAAAATAATTCACCACCATAAGTCCATAACATTAAACTCTCTCCATCACTTTGGTCCAAAAGAGATAAAAAAACTCTCCTCATCGGTCATTCTAGTGACATATTATTAGGTTTCCATTTATCTTCCCTCTCCCATCACCGAGCACAAAGAATATATTGTCTTCGTAAAAATACAAAGAAATGAAACCAAAATTAGCCCTAATCCTCTTTCCATTACTTGTTGACTTCGTGTACGTTGTTACTTCAGATGACACGTGTCCATATCCGTGTTATCCTCCACCCACTGGTACGGGCACCCCCACCACCAACACGCCGCCTCCACCAGCATCATACCCTCCTCCGGCCGGGAATTTACCGTTCTACCCTCCACCGCCTCCGTACGGAGGCGGCTCTTCCCTTGGGCCTCCTCCTCCTGAACGTATCTTGCCCTACTTCCCGTACTACTACAGGGAGCCGCTCCATGGTAACGATGGGCCTTCGACGTTGTGTTCAAGTCCCGCAAGGTCAACCCTCATGGTCGCTGCTTCCACCGTTGCTTTTCTTTTTATTTTCTAGTTTAAAATAAATTATAGTAGCAAGTACGAATTTTGCTTGATCGGGTTATGTCAAGGTTGTAGGGAAGAAAACACTTCTTGTCCAAGTAATTCAACCACTAACA
>SOPF01028333.1:426741-499489 GCA_012979155.1 Hypericum perforatum | reverse complement strand
TGGGCTTTTATCACATAGGAGGGAATAAATGAGATAGGCCCAACAAAGGTAATATAATTAGAAGTTGCTAAGTATTTCTCAATCTGAGTGGTTGCTACTTAAGTCTTTCTCTAGCCGTTGGAATTTTAATTAGAAAATTTCACCATATATGTATTTCTTTTCTTTCAAATTTTCATTGTTGGTGCCTTTGGATTTCAAATTAGGGATATTTACTTATTGATGCACTAAAAATTTGTAATATAACAGTTAATCTGTTTATTCTGAGAATATAAAAAAATATGATAGAATATCGATCCGTTAATTTTATGAAAGGAATTCCTCAACTTCTATTAATCAAATTTAACTAACTAAAACAATATAGTTGTTGTAAAGGAAAATTAATTCGCAGATATTTTTACCAATTTTAGTAAAAATATTATAAGTAACTACTTAAATATCGGATTGAGCTGATTTAAAAAGTTACATAAAGATAAAAGATAAATCTACAGCTTTATGGTTTATCACTTATTTAAATTTGGCCTAAAAAGAGGTCATAATTAACCCGAAAATTTTGGGCAGTTTAGATTTTCATATTTGAGATCGGGAATAATTTTAAGTTTTTGTGAACGACCTAGAATTTTTGTATCAGACTAGAGCTGATTTTTTTATATATAATGACAAACTTGACATAGAAGAGAGTACCTCACAATACAACACATAAATCTTTTATCAAAACTTTGGCTTCTATCTTTAGCTTAATTCATAGGCTGGACATTAGAATTAGTAGGCTAGGCATTAGAACTGATTTGTTTAGTTTGATGGGTTAATAGAGCTTAGTATGATAGAATAGTGATAGTGGTGTAGTAGTGGAGGTCCTATTTATAATAACTAAAATAATCTTACAACATATAATTCTAATATAAATAAAACTACTAATAATAATTTAAAACTAAATAATAATCTTAATAGTAATCATAAACATATATATAATTAGTAAATTTAATGTCATTCTTCCCCTATCAATTATTTACCAACTGTTTTTAAATTTTGTCAAATTTATAAATGTTAAGTAATTATTTTGAGAGTTTGGTTTGTCTCAAACGTAATTAATCGTCTCATTAATTTTTACATATCACACTTTATAAACCAAAAGAATTATTTGGGATCTACTGTTACGGCTACGAATATATGATAACTAATTAAAAATTTAACAATAGACAAGAAGCTGGTAAGCTGGACCCAGAAAGCCGCCTAACGTTTGTTCTTGTATGTTGGAGATTTGGAATGGAAATACGTAGTTGTTGTTTCCTTTGGCCCTTTTTTTTAAGGAGGAGAATAACATTTTCGTCTTCCATATTTATGTCTTGGGTGTTGTTTTGGGTCCAACTAGGACTTTTTTTATTAAGTGTTCTAAGAAATTTGTGGGGTGTCACAATCTTGATTAGGAGATTGCAACCAATTTTGGTTACATCTCCCATTTTGAGTTGATGGAGAAAGCCTAACGATGATGAATTCCATCATGTAGTGGGTACCATACATATTACATGATGAATTCCTCGAAGCTTCACGATCATCATCGTCCACCACTCCGGCTTCTTCTTCCTTCCGACCACCACTCCGGCCACCATCGTCCACCGCTCCGACAGCCGCTCCGACCACCGCTCCGACCACAGCTCAGACCACAGTCCCTACCTCTAGTTCGACCTCCGCCTCGACCACCGCTCCGACCTTCGCTCCGACCACAGCTCAGACCAAAGCTCCGACCTCCGGTTTGACCACTACCCAACCTCAGCCGCAGACCATCGTTCCGACCTCAGCCGCCTACCACCGAGCCGAGTTCCGCCCGGACCACAGCCCCGACTTCCACTCTTACCTCCGTCGACCGAGTCAACCCGTAGCCGACCTCTCAAGCCCGTCTTCCAGCTACTGGCCTCGTCTTCAGTTCGTCTAGGAGGCTCGCTTATGCTACCCGGGGGGGTTGGTCACCGTCGACCTCCTCCCCGGCTGTCTGTATTTATTATTATGTTTTCTCGTTTATGTTGTGTTGTTTGTTGCTCCGAGCCACATTTGTTTAGTGGTGTCGTGTTCTGTCGGTTTATTTTCTGTTGTTGCTTTAGTCACTGTTGCTATGTTTTGAGATCCGTTCGGATCTCGATTCATGTCCGTTGCTTGCGGGTGGAGAGCCTTGCCTCGGTCGATTTACATCGATCTTGGCATTCTGCTGAGTTAACGCTCAGTTGTCCTCTCGACTCTGTCGTGAGATTTAATTCCGAACTTAGTTTCGGTAGAACCCCGCCTCGATCAATGACACTTGTGTCTATTCGATCGCCCTTCGATTCCATCTTGTGCCACCTTGTTCGCGTCGGTCTTGTTTCGAGTCTGTTTCGGTTTGCTCGTATCCTTTTTACTTTCGTTGTAACGTGACTTTTAATATAGGCTATGCGCCACTTTCTCTCAAAAAAAAGGGTAGATTCCACAAATAATAACATAATAATATGAATTTTGTAAAAAAAAACATAATAATATGAATTTGAGTCGACTTAGACATCAAATGCCAAAAAAATCTCATCTAAAATTCGAAGGCGACTATATTATTATGGCTCTAACTCAATGACTCAAGTTGCAGAGGGTTGTTGAAATGCCCAAATCGATGGTCAAGTCGGCCGTCTAGTGTAATGAAGTAGTGTTAAAATTCAATCGGAAAAATTCTACGGTCATATGCGGTCCAATTGCCTCATACTCGAATTTATCATCATTATGGGCATTCGGATACTAGATCAACAATTCTAATGGATATAGTTATTCGTAATCAGTGTAGGATTACAACTCATTCTTTCAAATTTTTGAGTTCATATTAGCTTATCTCAATGACAAGTATCCCTGCCTAATCTGGCCACACCTTCTAATTAATCCTACCATTTCATTCCAACCATTAAGTAAATCAAATAGAATCAATAAGCATTTAGATCAATTGGGTTCGTAGTTCAAACCATTAAAAATTTTAAATTTTAAATATTTGTTTAGAGAACTTTGTCATCTTCTAAAATTACCAACTAATTTATCCAATGAGCCAGATACCGAAAGTTATAAACAAAAAAATTAAATCAACTAGAGGCAAACCGTATTTCATGTATCTACACAAACTTGACATTTCTTGAAAAAAAGCTATACCTCATCAAAGACTCGCACATGATCCAGTTTCTCTTCAAATAAGAACACTAGAAGATCTAGTTAGGTAACTTCATGGTACTTTTACTTGCCATCTTCTTGCTACTCCTATGAACTTGTTTTTTCTTTCCCTCGGCCATTTTGATCTTTGTCATGTCATTGTTCTTCCCTGAGGGTTGGACGTGTCTCGAACTCTGATCATTCACATTCTCCGGCCCTGCCTTACCTTTCGAACCGTTCTTTCTCGCAGCTTCTCGGATGCTCTCATTGCTTGTCATCTTCATTGCAGGCAGATCATCTGTAGTAGATGCAGATTGCCGGGCTGTGACGGATTTATCAGCAGCCTCGTGAGATGGCTGAGGCTTGGCATCTCCATTCCCTTGGACTGCAGACCTGTTTTTCTCTTTAGCCAATCTCGGATTCGACTCCACCTATCCATTGTGTTAAGTTGGATAAGTAGTCAATGACATGGTATTGAAGCGAGTTTGATGAAAAATGACCGAAAGAACCACACAGAATATGAACGCATAATGAACTAGAACCAGAGTAGATAATACATGTTTTATTTGGAAATGTAAGTGAAGAAGGCAGAATGTTTGTCCAAATCACCTTCTTTCCACCGCGAATTTGTTGCGTCGAGTGATGATAGAAGGATGGCATAGGAGTAGCTTTGAAGTTTAGGCTCTGTCGGAACCTTCTCATCTCAGCTTCTGTCTTCTCCTATCAAACCAAAACAAGCAGAGCATGTTTATGACAAAAACTTTATGGACGAGGTTAGAAATCGATTCGTATGAATCTTAAAAGCGAATAGCTAAGCCTTAATTGTATGACTTACTTGTGTTCTTGCTTGAACCTGATTCATCTCAGCCTCCTTGGCATGCAACTTTTCTTCCAACTTGGTATAGAACTGAATTATTAGAAACAAGCAAATCAGCACTATAATGCCGATTTACGAAATCTATAACCAACACACAGAAGTATACCAAAGTTGCTTGCTTGCCTGTTTCCTCCTTTCTGCTCTTTCTTCACTCTTGAAACTGAAACCTGGTGGATTCGGCTTCTCACTTGGGTTATTCGAGCTAGCAGTCTGCTCATGCCTGAAAAGTACAATATCAATCCCGTAAATAACTCGTCTATAGAGTTCATTAACATCATAACTTCGATCTGGGGAGATAAGAAAATGTGATGAAACAGGGGAAAGGAAAACCTGTTTTCACTTTGGTACAATTTTGTGTTGGTCTTCTTTGGTCCAGAAAGTTGAGACACAGCATCGTTTTCTGTGTTAGACGATCCCGAAACGGACTTTGCTGATTGCTGGGGAGGAACAACAAGAGCATATCCATCAGGACGAGACACGAAATTCGCGCAAGGTAAAGACACTGTGTCTCAAGTATTTGAGATGCTTACTTTCTTGTAATGTACGCTGAGAAGTGGAGATTTAGTTGGAACAGGCTTTTCTGGCAGCTGATTTTTTTCCTTGTGGTTCTGAAACTTTGCTGAAACTTTCGATGTTTCACTTCCATTGACATGAGACTTCAATGTGAACTTGGAAGGTGTTCTTGCTTGAACCTTTGGAGATAGATGTGGCCGCTGCAATGCACTCGTTCGATCAACCTTAACTCGAGAGTTTCTGCGCTTTTCAGATTCGCCTGTAGTCCTAAATGATCCATTTTGGCTTGCTGCATCCTCCTCTGGTCTGTCATCAGATCGAAGCAGCTCGACCTGCGTACTTTGACGTGATTCTGCTTGTTGAAAGTCTCCTACATTGTGCTCAACCGAATTATGAGCATCATCCTCGACAGAAAGTTCCTTCACATCTTTATCGTTTCCGCTTCCATCCACTTCGCATTCGCTATACCGACCACTGTGGTTGCTATACTGGCCATTCTTCATATTGACAATGGCATCAGAGCAGCCATCACTGCCATCTCCAGGCACCTTGTCACCATCTTCTTCATGATCGTGATCTCCAACGAGATCCTCCACCAAATCATCCCTCTTACTTCGACAAGCTTCTGCTTGTCGAAGATCATCAACAACAGCCTCCACCGACTCATGATCATCATCATCCAAAGAAGCTACGACCAGATCATCATCTTTTCCGCCTCCAACCAATTCACATTCTGCCTCGTTAAACCGACCACTGTGGTTGCCTTCAGTGGAGCTCTGAAACAGAGCTCCTCCCCCTTCATAGTCACTCCAAGATCCTGCCAACTGGTCATCATCATCTTCATGATCTCCACTCTCAAGGGAGCCATTGCTGCTGCCCCGATGCTCCCTCGCGAACTCGACACCCGAAGTATTGGGTAGGAGCATCCCCTTCTTCTTGAAATGTGCCTCGAAGTAGGCCTTCTTCTCGACGACCGACCCGGGCTTCGAGTACTTCTCAACCTCCTCAAGGTACCTGTTGTGTGAGAAAGACGACCTCCTCTCCCAATCCAACTCCTCCTTCTCAAACTTTCCAAATGATACAGAACCCGAGTCCAAAGCATCCGCCTGTCCAAACACATCCAAAAGTCAACCAGGTCGGGTCAGCAAGTGTACGAATACCAAGCGGCTTTGACCATAAAAAGAACACTTCTTTATGAACACAAAAAACATATCAAGAAGTAACGTTACTTCCACTACACCAAGAGAATTAAAAAAAACTGACGTTTCTATTGTCAAATCATATCATAATAGGCCTTTTCAAACATTTGATGAGAAATTGAAAAACTTTCTAATTCCCCAAAATTTCCGCTATTAGAAAACCAAATTTAAATCTCTCTTGAAAATTGCTCGAAGCTCATTTACCTGGAATCTAATCGCAAACGGCTCTTCAAATTCTCCCGCCATAATATAATTTCTCCCACCGACGCACCAACCAAGTTGACAACTAGTACATCCAATTCACACCTGGAAAAAATTAAAAAATATGAATAAAAAAACAAAATTAATTTATCATTATATTCTCTTGGTAGAGATTATCGAATTTGTATATATTTTGACTTTGCCTTATACGAAAAATAATTTGAACTATCAAGGGATGAACAATTGAACACGTATATACGATCCGACAGATACCACATTAAAATTTTAAGACAATAAGTTGGTAAACAATTAAAAAACAAAATCAGACGAGATGATATTATTCATCTCACCGTTATTCTCGTTTGAATCTGGATTAGTCGGTCGGTGTTGTAGCGGGTATGCGGTCTATGCACGTAAGTAGGTAGTGACGAAGTGGAGAGCCGAAACGGCGACGTAGGTACGTCGGAGGGTTCACACTAAGGATGTGGAAGTGTATCGAGAGGTAAGGGAAGTGGAAGAGAAGTGATGTATAGTAAAATAAATGCAAATGCAAAGAAGTGTCATGTGCAAGAACTGGGGGAAGAGAAGAGTGTTGTGTTTGGTTTGTCATCATTTTGTACTTTTATTTGGGTTTTCGACAGCGACGACCCACCGGTAGATTTTTTTAATGAGTATTGTGGAATTTTATTTTTAGCAAATAATTTAGTGTATTTTATATTCAAAAAATTTACTCTCTACCCCTAGAGTAAAATTGAGGGTTTTCTAATCAACGTTGGAAATGTAAAACGTATTAACACCTCCCACTTTTGAAATTGTAAAATTCTCGTTCTTTTTTCAGAATTGAATTAATTCATATCCATTTATTTATAATTTCCTTACAAGAAACTACCCATGGACTTGGGAGTCCACATCTCTCATTGAAATTCATTTTTATTATGTAAGTTATAATTTACTGAAATGCTCCAAGGATTCAAAATAATAATAAAAAGTTGTTCTAATCAAGGTTGGAAATGTAATTGTAATAAAAGAAATTAGAATAATGTAAATGTATTAATATAGAAGACCAGTTGGCCCCTTCACATGATGCTGGTCTTACTAACTAGGCAGTAGGTGAATGAAGTAATGAGGCCAATTAATGTGGACAATGGACTGTGTGACTTTTATTGTTTCTGGTTAATTAATGTAATCTTATGTTGCCTATACATATAAATATTAGAAAAATTAATAATTAAATTCAGAAAAATAGTTGATCAAGCATTACGAGCATGAAAACTCTTTTCGAAAATCTCTTATTAAACGACATATAATGTAATCATAATTGACTCCTAAAAATTTTGCACCGTTTTCATGAATTCATAAAAGAGATTATTCATGTTAATGAAGTGTAAAAAATTTCAAATTCAGACAATTAACTGGTGCGTTATAATTTAAAACACATCAAAGTGAAAAATCTTCCACAAAATAATATGCAATTGAATACCCCAAAATTTTAATATATATATATAAAATTAGCTATAATATAATCGGCCATTAAATCTAATAACAGACTACATATAACTTATACGATACAGGGATCCGTTTTAAGAGTGAAGAGAAACACAAATAAAACTTATCAAAACCAGTCCAGTTGCACCGTCCGCCAGAAGTATGTTCAACTTTTAGATGGGATCATGAGCCACAAAGCTTTGTCGATCCAATGATTGTAGCCGTCCGATTGGTAGGAAGCAGATCCACGTGTCCGGTCGATTTCAGGCCGCCTGAAAGACAAATGACAAAAGATATGGATCCCATACATGCACGTGCATGTCTCGCCACACCCAAGCAAACGTAGCGGCATCGTATCCTACGGGCTCCCAAGTTGGAAATTTGAGACCTCGCTTATCGTGACCGTCCGATCGACGATGAGATGGGACCAGGGAAATAGGGTGGTCCCGGTTGCAGGAATATCGGATACGAATGATATTTGCTTTTCTTATCATTTACATCGATCGAATAATAATTTGCCTACCAAAATGTAGATGTTTGTCATCTCCGCCTCCTACAACTATATTATTTCACCTTATAAATATTATCGCATGATATTAATACTAGGGATGGCAGAAATGTCCATAACCTGCGGGTCGGACCTACCCTTACCCCGTAGGTCGATGGTCTGTTGACTTTGACTGGGTCTAGGGTATGAGTATGGGTCTACATTTAAAGATAGGATTGATGGTATGGTATGAATCTATGAATTTTTACCCTACCCTTACCCTTTTACTCTAATTTAGGCCCTACCCTAACTAGACCCTAACTAAATCATGATTAAATTCTAATTAGACTTATTATTATTAATTTTTATTTATAATATATAATATATTTCTTAAATATTCTGAAATGTACTCTACGGAATTGACTTTTTAAATTATTTTTAGTAATATATTAGATATTTCTTAATAAATTTTAATATATTCATTATGATTTAGTTAAATTTTATATATAAAATTAAAATTTTGTATTAAAAAATATATTGTATTTAATTCGAGGGTCGGACCCTAAAAAATCCTATAGACCTTACGGACCTGATGGTAAGAGTATAAACCTAGTAATGAAAAACCTCAAAGGTTTAGGATAGAATATGGATCCGACTTGTTAAACTAGGGTATAGGTAGGGTCGTACTAATACCCTACCCGACCCTACTCATCTTCATCCCTAATTAATACTGACTTATTTCACGGTTCATTTTACTCGCATTATTATCACATCACCGTACACTTTACACTATACGCTAGTCAAAAAAAGCCTAAATAATTTTGGCGTAATGAATTTTCGTTGTGAAGAATATATTAAGATTATCGTATTAATTAGTACAAAATTGATTAACTTAATTAATTACTCACCAATTTAGTATTTTATGACAAATAATTTTAACAACATGTGACGTTTTAGGTTAAATTCAAGTGTCATTTACTGTTGGAATCGATTAAGTAACTAATGAGCACCTCACTTAAATGGTAGTCATCCTTGTTCATAATTTTAACAATTTTACAAGCTGAAAGAAACTCCGCTTAGCTACATCGATAAATAAGAATATTGATAATGACGTTCAACCAGAACAAGAAATTGTATACCTAATTAGCAAATCCTGTACTAGAAAAAGCAATCCAGTCCCACCTTAATTGGTTGATTAGTAACCATAATATGTTAAATTATAACATTGAACTACAATTGTTACGAATATCAACTATGGTGTTTTAGTTTTAAAGAAAAATGTTGAGTCTCGATCATATGAATGCAAGTTTTAGGCTCTAATCTTACTATAATAAATCAATTTTTTTTGTGGTCTTGATGTGCCACGTGGAAATGATCAAGATACTATCAAATTCCAAACTCAAAACTAAAATCAAAAATCAAAACCCAAACCCTAACCCCAAAAGCAAAAAACTAAGAACCCAGACCACTAACCCTAGATCATTAGACACTAGAACATCAAACCACCAAACCCCAACCCTAGAATACCAAACTATTAGAATTAATTAGGAGTGTGCATTCGGGATATCTCGATCCCGAAATTCTTGAAAATACCGAAATTTCAATCCCATTTACCTTGGTTTCATCAAACTAAAGTTGTAGTCTAACTAAAAAATATAATCCTAAAAATATATACGGTTACATCAACAAAAGTTCTTACAAACACAAGTTCAAGTTACAACCACTTATCAAATTTGTTAATTGACATCATCGAGATTGTTGGATGAAGCAAAAAATCACCATCGGATTTGGACCCAATTTCAATGAGAGTTTGGACAACTCTAAAATGAAACACAAAACAAAACCAAATTATTAATCACATTTGAGCAATTTGAGACTTTCGTCACTAAAACACTCATAGTAGAAAATTCAAAATTGCCCATTATGAAAAGGAATTGAATCAAAGTATTGTATCAAACCTTATTTTAAACAAGATTTGAATCAAAATATCCTTAATTAAACTCAAACTTCTAACGGCACCAACTCCTGTTGATTCAATACACATTCATTAACGTCGATAGCTATATAAGAATTATAATATATGTACATAAGATAAGAAATTAGAAGCAAATTTTAAGCCCAATGCAAATGAAGAGCAACATCAACTAATATTCTCGGATTGTCCTACTTAGTCTTGTATATTACCTTCTGCTCAGCTGTTGTGCAACATTCGAGGATGATAAAAATGTATAGCAATATTGCACCAAAACAAGCTCACAAGAGAGAAGTAATTAAAAGTTAAAGACATACATTCGCTTAGTGTATCTTGTGTGATAATTTCATGAGTGTTGTCGATATCTAATAAGAATTTCTGAGCTAATCTTGAATACACAATAATGCCTCCACATTAGATGGACCCAAAGAACTTCTAAAAGAATCCAATACTCATCCACCTAAGTTAGGAAAATACAATCAAATCATTATTTAAAAATATATTCAAATCAGAATTTTAAACCTGTATTAATAAACATTAAACTACTTATTTGTGCTAAATGCAGATTCGGAAGCAATCGTTGAGATATGCATGGCCAAAATGTCTCTTGTCATTTGTCAAAGAATAGGAAGTCAAAATGAATTATTTTTTTCAATAACCAAGAATGTCAAACTTGGTGTTACAATACTAGTCTTCTCTATCCTCATTGATGTACCTATCCAATTCAGACTTCCCATCCGAAATTCTAACATTATCTTTCTTCATCTTATTAAGACGCTCAAACCTTTCAAACATCTTCAACTCACTTTTTGTCATGTTTGTCTTTTGTCTTTGATCCTTGACACATTCTCCATCATTTTCCCACCTACATCTCATCCATTTTTCAATAATCATTCTCTTCTATAATCTTCAAAGAATGCATAGAGTGTAGCTTTGACTTGTTTAAATATTGTATCCACCTTTTCTCCGTACATGTCATTCAAACACAACTTCACATAATCTAGCTTCATTCATGGATCAAATATGACCGCAACAAAGAGCAACTTGTTTAATTTTCATGGATCTCCCCAATACTTATCATACTTGTCTTTAATCGCTCTTGCCATACTAACAAGATTATTATCAGGAGAACTTTCTAATTCTCTTAGTGCCTCATCTAATATCATAATATCATCAAAAAAGTGTTGGAAGTGACAAACTTAGACCCAGATACTTTCAAAGTTATGTCATAAAATTTTTTCATAAATACAACAAATCTTTTACCATTTTCCCAATCTAAGAAATCAGATACCCAACATAACCCATCATCATCTGTTAATTCATTTATGAAGGTTGAGTCATCATCTTCATATCTTACAAAAGCCCTCTCTAACTTGATAGCAGATGCCAATATTAAATAAGTAGAGTTCTATCTAGTTATCACATCTTGTACCAATGAACACTTACTTTCAATATTTTATTCCTTAACACAATCCTTAAACAACTCTAGCCTCTTCGGAGATGCTTTTATGTGCTTGACAACTTCTCTAATCTTTTTTACTAAAACATCCATTAACTCCAATCCATTCTTCACGATCAAATTAATAATATGTGCCATACACCTCATATGCATCAACTCACATCTCAATATACTTATCAACCTATTACAATATTTCTCCTTCAAAAACTTCAAAGCATTATCATTTGAAGTAGCATTATCAATAGTTATTATAAATATTTTTTTTAACCCTCAATCACGAAAGCATCTATTAAGAGCTAGTCCCATGTCTTTTCCCTTGTGTGATCGAATTAGACAAAAACTTATAATTCGCTTATTCAATACCCAATTCTCATCAACATAATGAGTAGTCAAGCACATATAATTAACACTATGACTAGATGTCCAAGAATCAGTAGTGAATGAAACTCTTTGCTTAGTCTTTGTCCATATCTCTTTCAACTTCTCTTTCTTATTTGCAAATATTTCAAACATATCATGTTGCAGATAATAGACATGAACTCTATAAAAGCTTAATGAGCAATAAAACTAAATAGTAACTCAGCTCTTATTATTAACCTCAATAAAACATTTCTCAATGTTTCAGTATCATACCTAATAGTCATCATTATATTCTCACTCGAACTCGTTCCAAGGATTGTTTGAGAAGGATCAACTACCTTGTAAGGCATTAAAAATCTGATGAGAACAAAACTGGGAAAGTAAGGCATTAAAAATTAAAACATGGAGAAACCTGGGTCTTACAATCTAAGGAGTATATTGAAAAAACCCTAAATTTTAAAATCCTAATTAATTTTCTTGAATTTAGAATTAGGGTTGAGAAGATAGGGAAACTCACCGGGTAGAGCTGGAGGCGGCGAAGGTGGCAGTAGGTTGTTTGAGTCTTGAGATTTATGAACTAAAGAAGAAAATGTCGTGGGGACTAGAGAGAACCGACAGGAGAGTCTTGAGATTTTAGGAATTGGCCTTTATTATTCTTCTGGCTCATATTATCTCATTATTTACTCATTTAAAATAATGTCTAAGAGCCGAAAGACATGAGCCCATTTTTTAAAAAAGGAAGAGTCCATGGCCACTATCGACTGTAAGCTTGTAACATATATATATATATATATATATATATATATATTATGTACGTGTAAACATACATGTTTTTTGGTCATGTTTAGCATGTTGTTTAGTCATGTTTTGAGTCGATTTAGTTATGTTTAGTTTAGTATTGTTTGTGTTTTTATATTTAGTCGAGAAATGGATACTTGCCAAGTTTTATGTGTTTTGTAGGTGTTGGAGTGAATGAGGAGAATTGGATAATCGAGATAGAGATCAAACAGAACGGAGATGAGCAACAAGAAGTATAGTAGACAAGTTTAGGCTTAACCCGTCGAAGTTTACTAAAAAAGGTATAACTTTCTCATACGAACTCTGAATTGAGTGATTCCAACAGGAGAAAATCCGCAACAACAGTCGCTACAAGTCCTAGCGATCGCTAGGGGTGAGCTCCGAATTTTTCATAGCGATCGCTACGTTTTATAGCGATTGCTACAGCCCCAAAAATCACTCTTATAGCGATCGCTACAGTTTATAGCGATCGCTACACTTGCTGCAGAAGTCAAGAAAAGCTGCAAACCGAAAGTTATCAACTTGTAACCTCAAATCCTTCAACTTGCAGCCAATTTTGTTGATGGAGGACAACCAATTTAGCCATCGCCAACTCATGACAACTCATTTCCACCATGAAGACAACTTGCATCCACCATTTAACAACTCATTTCCATACATCAAGATCAAGTTGTAGAATTGCTTTTAGTAGGCTATAAATAGGTTATAGGAGCTTCATTGTAAAATCATCTAGGAGAAGGAGGTTAGACATAGAGCTAATCAGCTGAGGTCTTGAAAATGATAAACCATATCTTACGATCATTTTATAGTTTAGTTTTCTTTACATTGCAAAGATTGTATTCAACATTCAAGATTCTCAATTGCCAAGGTATTTTCATACTTATCATCCATTGTCTTTTCATTCAATTTAGTGCTTAAGATCTTGTATGTGTGTTTGAGACTGAGCTTGACGACCTTAGTCTTTAGCATAAATATAATCATTGATAGTTTATTATTCGCTCTTGCTTTAGTTTATATTGAGAGATAGGATTGACGACCCTAAATCCGACTTGCTTTAAGATTTGATTGTTATTCGAAAGTAGGACTAACGACCCTAAGTTCGTATAACAATTTGTAGAATTAGAACCATCAATCACTCCAATTCATTTGCTTAGATTAGAATCGAGAATTCATAATCTGGTACTTAACGACAAATTCCATTTTCTCTGTGGAGACAACCTTACTTATCACTTTATTACTTGTTGCGATCGTGTACTCTTGCACGTATTTTAGAACCAAGTTTGGACGCATCAAGTTTTTGGCGCCGTTGCCGGGGAGAAATTAAATTTGTTATTGTTAATATTGGATATAATGTTCAAGATTTTGTGACTAAGCTTTGTACACTACTTGTTTATCACTACGTTTGATCTTGTTTGTTGAGTGTAGTAATAGTGCAGGAAGTGTATGCTTGTTACCTGTTGAGACAACCAACCTCTCCAAGAGTACGATCCTAAGATTGAACACACTTTTCATCAAAGGAGGAACCAGCTCAGGAGAGCGATGGCTGATCAACAGATAGTTAACGCACCCGGGGCCATGAGGAATAAATCGCATCCAAGGCTTGTTGATCTCAGATCAAGCATAGCCTATCCAACAATTAAGGCCAACAATTTCGAAATAAAGAGTGATCTCCTCAATATGGTTCAACAAGACCAATTTGGAGGTTACCCTTCTGAAAACCCTACCAAGCATATCCAAAGGTTTGAAGACCATTGTTCGACGGTCAAGTATAATAGTGTCTCGCCAGATGCCATTAAACTTCGGTTGTTCAAATATAGCCTGAAGGACGATGCTCGAGAGTGGGTAGATTCATTTCCTGCCGAAACTTTCACTACGTAGGAGGAGCTAGCCAACAAGTTTCTGGCAAAGTATTATCCTCCTAGTAAGACCACTCAATTCCGTAATAAAATTTCTCACTTTAAATAGCAGGGTGGTGAATCTCTCCACGAGGCTTGGCATTGATTTAAGGGATTACTCCATGACTGTCCACATCACCAAATGCTGGATTGGATGCTTATCCAAATATTCTATAATGGATGTGAACCGCAAATCCGAGTCAACTTGGATGCCACTGCTAGAGGTAATCTGACAGAGAAAGAAGAAGCTGATAGTTTCCGAATCATCGAAGCCATGGCCACCAACAACCATGAATGGGGTGATCGTACCGAGAGGAGAAAGGTCGCTAGTATTCAAGACAACAGTGAAGTTGCTACTTTGAAGGCACAAGTTGCTGCACTCACGCAGATGTTCCAAAGTTCGATGGCATCACAAGCATCGTCATCTTCTCAGGTCTGTGAAATTTGCACCAAACCACATGGTACGAATACTTGCTCTTTCATTGCTGAACCTATTAATTTTGTGGGAAATACCAACTGGAATAATGATCCATATTCCAACTTTTATAACCCTGGTTGGAGAAACTATCCTATTTTTTTGTGGAAGAATAATGCAGGTCAACAGGTACTTCAACATCCGAGACCACCTTTTGTAGAAGGAAATGTATAAGGTCTTCCGCCTCAGCAATTTCCTCTGTATTAGCAAGGGTGGCATCAAGCACTGCCTCAGCAAGATCGACAGAGTAAAGATGAGTTACATAAGCAAGTACTTAGTCATGAGGCAACAATCCAGAATTTAGAGGTGCAAATCAGCCAGCTAGCAACACAGCTCAATGCAAGACCACCGGGCACTCTTCCAAGCAACACCGAAGCCCCACCTACGAAACAGGAGCATTGCAAGGCCATCACCATAAGGAGTGGGCTAGACTTGAGAAAGAATACCTCAACTCCAATGGGAAAGTCGCCAGCAAAGTCGGTGAGTGAAAAAGAAGAAGAGTTTCGGGAGAGACCGGTAGAATAAAGCAAAACAATTCCGCAATAGAGCCAATGAAGTCTACAACAGAGAAGAAATATCCTCCACTGCCTTTTTCACAAAAGGTAAATAAGCAAGCATCGCACCCAAGCTACCAGAAGTTCTTGGAGTTGTTCAAAAACCTCCACATCAACATTCCGCTCCTTCACGCCTTCAAGCAGATTCTTACTTACCAAAAGTGGATAAATGAGTTCATTTCTAAGAAGAAGAGCATTGACGACTTCGAAGTTATTCCGCTAACAAGAGATTGTAGTGCTGTTTTGAGCCAGGAGTTGCCTCAGAAGATGAAGGACCCTGGAATTTTTACCATCCCCTGCACCATCGGAGACCAAATATTCAAGAAGGTATTGATAGATCTTGGCTCCAGCATCAACCTTATGCCATTCTCTATATTCCGGAAGCTTGGGTTGGGGGACATACAACCAACATCAGTAGTTCTTCAGCTTGCAGACAGGTTAATAGCTATGCCAATGGGAATGATCGAGAATGTGCTCGTAAAAGTTGATACTCTGATCTTTCCAGTGGACTTTATTGTTATGGAGATGGAAGAAGATTGAGACATGCCTATCCTTTTTGGGCATCCATTTTTAGCCACTACAAAAGCAAGTATCAATGTTGAGAAGGGAGAGTTGCGGTTCAAGGTCCATGATGATGAGGTCGTTTTCAAAGTGTTCGAAGCAGCCAAGTGCCCTACCATGGAAGATGACTACTGTAGACCCGATGCCATAGACGAGCTGGTGGCCAAGCATAATGAAGAGGGTCTTGTCAAAAGTCAACCAATAGTAGTGCATGAAACTAAAATGGAGGTGGAAGGCCCAGATATTAAAGAACAAGCATCCTGGGTGCAATGCACTGAACCACCAGATTTGGAGCATAAAAAACCATCAGGTCACTTGAGGTATACTTACTTGAGTAGAGAAAATAAACTTCCTAATATTATGTCTACATCTTTTACTCACGAGCAGGAGGAAAAACTACCAAGAGTCCGAATGCGCAATGATGACACCAATGCAAAATCCGAGGAGACGACTAATGCATACTTGCAGGTAAACCTAGCTACTCATATTGACCTGCAAGGATCATGGGCAAAATTCGATGACCCAGGACCTTGATGATCAAATGCAATCGTCAAGCTAACGACGTTAACTTAGAACTAAATTATCCTCTCATTTTTTTACACTTTTTAATTATATGTTTAGAATCACTCATCTGAGTTTCCGTGAGTTTGTGGGTTTCTAGGGGAATGTTTATAGTGTCACCCTCGAAAAAAAAGATTTTCTATTTTTTTTAGGTAGCGAAGGATAAGCAATTCATGGATTTTGGATGTCACCCTCAACACTCTCTGATTACCTTCCCTCGCCACCACCTCTGTGCTAATGACCAGGCTTTATCCTTTTCCTTCTCTTTGTTTTTGTTTTTGTTTTTATGTTTCTAACTTGTATATTCGTTGTTTGCATGTGCTCTCCACATATTGAGGACAATGTGTCTACTAAGTGTGGGAAGAATGAATTTATTATGTGTGACTTATGATGTTTTGTGTTTATGTCTTATGTTTTTTTTATGTGTGATGTTGTTATTACATTTTCATTGGTTATACGCTTGTGATCGAGTCTGTTTGGCGTGTGACATGTGTTTTTGATTAAAGTGTTTGAGTCTTGTGCATATGATGAAAAATCCCTTAAATTTTGAACTTTTTATCATAGGAAAAACTACATATCATGCATGAAAGTGAAACAACCTTGAGTAGGATGAATCATGAATAAATAGTAATTATACCCTCGATTATTTAGGTTAGTCGTTGCATCTGGTAGGATAGACAAGAGAATTAACGAGTGACCTTGTGAGATTCTTGAGCCGATGGTGAGGACAAACCGTTCTCATTTTATTCATGAGGTGTGTGCATATTTTGAGCAATGAGAGTGTTCAACGATTACCTAGCACAACTCAATAAGGTAGAAAGTGTCGAGGGTCATTTTATGTTAAGCCTAGATCCTTAGAGCCAAAAACCCGATCTTATCTATTGCATACTATGTTGAGCTTGAGCCTATTTGTTGAAATACTATAAGTAAGCCACTACATAACCTTTATTCAATCATCTTCCTACCTTTGACTATCTGTCCGAGGAAGCTTTAGGATTACATTTTTTGGGAAAATTGTGTAATGGTACATATAGTAGTATATCTTGAGGGTGCTTTATCATATGAGGGTTACGGGTAGATAAGACCAGAAAATGACAAAGCTTGACTTGCAAAAAGAAAAAGAGTAACCTTGTGCTTAGAAAAAAATGGAAAGAAAAGGAAAAGAAGAAATTGAAAAAAAATGAAAAGAAAAGTGAAAGTGGAAAGATGGAAAAGTATAAAAGTGAAAATCAAGGGAAAGTTTGGAAAGTCAAGAAAGACACAAGGAACCAAGTAAGCAAGTTGACAAGTTAGTCTTTAGGATTTGGTTTACATCGGGATGAGCTTTTAGACATAGAGTGAGAAGCGTAGAATAGATGAGAGTTAGAAAATTTCTGTATAGGTTCTCGGATTGGGTGATTTAGCCACTACCTATATATATATTCTCACCTCTACCATAAACCCCATTACAACCCAAGAAAAAGTCCCTCAAATGACATGATGTACTTTGTTTCGAGTGTGTTATGACATATAGCATTTTTAGACCTCGGATGTGCACACGAGAGTAGGATAGTTGACTACTATATATATGTGAGATTAAAATTGATCCAATCCTACAAGTGGTTAACTCTCTAGTTTAAAATACTTGGTACAAAGACTTGATTAACATTCCGCTCTAGGGTTGGTTGTCTATGAATTTCGTGTTCATGATACTCAAGTGTGTGAATTATATGATTTTAGGGTTGGTCTTATGTCAAATGTTTGAATATTAAGGACACCATTCATTTGGTTTTTCTGATGCACTTGCTTGAGGAGAAGCAAGGAAGTAAGTGTGGGGGTGTGATGTACGTATAAACATACATGTTTTTGGTCGTGTTTAGCATGTTGTTTAGTCAAGTTTTGAGTCGATTTAGTTATGTTTAGTTTAGTATTGTTTGTGTTTTTGTGTTTAGTCGAGAAATGGATACTTGCCAAGTTTTATGTGTTTTGTAGGTGTTGGAGTGAATGAGGAGAATTGGATAATTGAGATAGAGATCAAACAGAACGGAGATGAGCAACAAGAAGTATAGCGGACAAGTTTAGGCTTAATCCGTCGAAGTTTACTAAAAAAGGCATAACTTTCTCATACGAACTCCAAATTGAGTGATTCTAACGGGAGAAAATCTGCAACAGCAGTCGCTACAAGTCTTAGCAATTGCTAGGGGCGAGCTTTGAATTTTTCATAGCGATTGCTACATTTTATAGCGATTGCTACAGCCCCGAAAATCACTCTTATAGCAATCGCTATAGTTTATAGCGATCTCTACACTTGCTGCAGAAGTCAAGAAAAGCTGCAAACCAAAGGTTATCAACTTGCAACCTCAAATCCTTCAACTTGCAGCCGATTTTGTTGATGGAGGACAACCAATTTAGCCATCGCCAACTCATGACAACTCATTTCCACCATGAAGACAACTTGCATCCACCATTTAACAACTCATTTCCATACATGAAGATCAAGTTGTAGAATTGCTTTTAGTAGGCTATAAATAGGTTGTAGGAGCTTCATTGTAAAATTATCTAGGAGAAGGAGGTTAGACATAGAGCTAATCGACTGAGGTCTTGAAAATGATAGACCATATCCTACGATCATTTTATAGTTTAGTTTTCTTTACTTTGCAAAGATTGTATTCAACATTCAAGATTCTCAATTGCCAAGGTATTTTCATACTTATCATCCATTGTCTTTTCATTCAATTTAGTGTTTGAGATCTTGTATGTGTGTTTGAGACTGAGCTTGACGACCTTAGTCTTTAGTATAAATATAATCATTGATAGTTTATTATTCGCTCTTGCTTTAGTTTATATTGGGAGATAGGATTGACGACCCTAAATCTGACTTGCTTTAAGATTTGATTGTTATTCGAAAGTAGAACTGACGACCCTAAGTTCGTATAACAATTTGTAGAATTAGAACCATCAATCACTCAAATTCATTTGCTTAGATTAGAATCGAGAATTCATAATCCGGTACTCAACGACAAATTCCATTTTCCCTGTGGAGACAACCTTACTTATCACTTTATTACTTGTTGCGATCGTGTACTCTTGCACGTATTTTAGAACCAAGTTTGGACGCATCAATATACATGGAAAATTATAATTTAATACTCAATATTTCAATATTTTGATAAAATCCTGAAATAATACTGAATACCAAAATTTCTGAAATTTTTGAAAAACTCCTGTCAAATAAAATTATGATCTCAAAAATCTCAATCTCAAAATCACAAATACAAAAAAATCTGGATTCCCAAAATTCCGATCCCGTTTACACACCCTCAGAATTAGTGAATGAGCCCAAAGCACACAAGGCCTAAGTATACCAAAAGTCATTTTGGGTAGGTTTGTACCACATTGGAAAGTACAAAAGACTTTTCCTTGTTTATAAAGAACTTTTTCCCTTAGCTCTTTACTTCTTTAACCACCACAAGTGGACTTCCGATCAGTTACGAGGACATGTGTGTGGCCTGCTAGATATTATGTGTTTCCTAGCTTGGGGTCAATTTTTTAGCGCATGACTTGTCTATATGTATTGATATGGTTTTGCTTGTATGATGATATCCTATGTTCGTTTCTGGTGAGAAATAGATAATTTTTCCTATGCTAACTAGGAATATTAGCTCATAGTTTAGGAATATCATAGTTTACTATTATATAATTAGTACCAAATTAAGATTGAAGATCTAATGGCCATGTAGATATCGTACTCAAGAAGAGGTGACATGTCTACATTTGTTTAGAACTCACCATTTATTGACTATGTGACTATATATTTGTGGGTAAATTATGTGATACTATGAGACGCCAAGTAGTTTGCCCATATTTGTGTGTGTGAGTGATCGTATGATTAGTATGCATATTCGTGTATTAACCTGAATGATGTAGACTATAGTTATGTTATGTTCTTCACATGTATTAGACATAACCGATAGGTTATATTATATATGATTACAGGTATTTTCTGTCACTACCAATTTTTTCTCAACGGTGAGTAGCGTTGCTTTGGGCAAGCTAAACTTGGAACCTACCAACATCAAATAAATAAAATTATGTAAAGTTATAACTAAAGAGGAAAAGAAGGGGAAGCGATCAAGAAATTATTGATGTACACTTTGAAAGAGAGCCTCGGATCACAAGCACAATGATGACTCAACTAAAGAAAATTTTCAGATAAGAGTTGTGGTCGACAATATGACATGGAGGAGAAGCAATCTTCTAAAATTTTCAATTATCAACAAGAATTTTCATTAAAAAAATTACCTTTGGTTAAAATCCCACGACCCCATTAATCCCCAGAGATTCTTGGTCGGACACAAGGGTAGAGAACTTACCTCCATTAGATATGAATCCAAATAGGCTACAAATTTAGAAGACACACATATACTTGTTCCAACTATACCACAGAGAATGCTTTGTATAATTTTGGGAAAAATAAAATCAAGTTCAATTTTTTGGATCATTCGCATTATGTAATGAGAAATTCTCAAAATCAATCATAAAATTGTTATTCGTCCTCGTGTAGTCACTAATCTCCCTTACTGACTGACATATCAACTAAGAGCTTATCTCGAACATGGACTCTAACCCTTAAGCCATCTCCATGGCTATCAGGATTAGGCTCTATTCTGCTCTTGGAAAATAGTAAATAATGGTGCCCATTTGATTCATCAATCAATTTATAGGCCCACGAAAAAAAATCATCAAAGTCGTCTATTTACTTCGAAGTTGATATGCTCAGGTCATACCCCCAAATTTGGGCAACTTGACCCTCTAGCTCGAACCCCAAATACACATGTTCCTCTAGACCCTTAGATTTCTAGATCACCAATCTCAAACCATCAGACCTCCAAACCATCAAACAATAATCTCGGACCACTAGACACTTGTACAACCAGACTACTAGAGCCTCATACTAGCAGACCCTCAAACCACCAAACCACTCACCTTAGACCATCGAAACCCCGAACCCCCAACCCACGACCATTAAACACTCAAACCATTGGACCCCAAATCACCGAACCACCAATCTTGGAATACTGGATCCAAAATCATCTAACAGTCTGACCTCTAACCCCAAGAATATAGAACCCTTGACCTCTAATAATCGGGCCCCCGAACTACATATATTGGAATCCCTGACCACAGACACTAAACTTTTGTACCCTCGACCCAGTTCTATTTTTTTTTACAACTTAAAAAAATAATGAACGATAAAATTTTAACCGTGGTTTTACTCGGGGACAATGGATCAAGTGCTTTGATCACCAATTAACTAGCTAATTTCATGGTTGGATCGAATGTCATAGCTAAAATTTATATTTTTTCTAAAATATATTTTAGAATTTTATTAGAATAAAAGTGATAAAGTTATTGTTTTGATGTTTTTTACTATAATATAATATATTTTTTAAATTGCTGTTGATATGCCCTACATCTCTCCCCTCTCTAATTAAATATCCATATTTAAGTTCATACTACACAAACAGATCATGAGGCTAATCCAAATTAATTTGGGACACCAAGGGCCCTTGCACATGTGATCCTGTTCTAACTATTCCGGAGAGACCAATAATTTAATTGGTGAGAGATCCATATCATCACTTAGAAAAAGATAGTAAGTACAAGGGGAGGTGGGTCCACCGAGTGGTTGTATTGGAGATTTATTTTGACTATAATAGATATAATAATCAAATCCCATCAAAAAGTTAAAAATATATACAAGGATGGTGCTTTGACGTTTAAATAAATAATTTCACATATGAGGTCGGCCATACTTATAAGACAGTGTCGCACTGTATCTGTCATGTGACCATTCCGGTAATTTAATGCATATCCATGTAAATACAACAATCATTATTTTAGATTTTTAAGTATTTAGATATTTATTAAATCAATTAATTTATATTTAAATTAGACTATTTAAGATATTTGAACAATATTTTTTTTAATGACCAATAATGACTTGAACTCAATTTTTATATTAAATTGTAACAATTTTATGATTGTCAATATATGCAATTACTATGTAAGTACACATACTAATTTGAATGTAATTTGGAAACATATGGCCATGAGACAATATACTAATTTTCATGTGACTTCCACATGTTTGTTGCCTCTGCCGGGATGTACTCCAAATCGGATACACGTTCATTGAATAGCATATTATGAACAGGGGGGAATCCAATGTTTTTTTTTTTAACATAGTTGAACGTATTAATTTTCGAAAGGTATATATATTAAGATAGTTGAACGTATTACTTTGTGCGATCTCTATTACTATATCGGTTGGGCTGATTAACCGGGTAATCTGGAGGATGGAACAAATTCCGGATCATTTTTATAAAGCATGCTCCTGGTTTGTTTTGCTCGTCAACTCCAACGAGCCGATCCAGTTGCTTTCTTCTGGGCTGGATATTTTGGGCCGATCCAATTGATTTGAGTCATCAAAACATTCTGTAGCCTAAATCTCCGCAAGGGTAGTCTTTACGAAATAGCCACAAGGATGAAATCCGGATCCGTATGATCACATAACTTGTGGGGGAACTTGTATCAGTGGTAGTGTCCATTTATGTTAACAACCATCCTAAAAATTATGTATACATTTAGTAGTTTTAATAAAAAAAATTTAATATCAATTGTAAAGAAAAAAATTGAATAGTACCTATATGTATATGTGTTAATTGAGAACAATCAGTTGTTGATTTATATATTCATGATCTTTATACTATTCTAGGAATCCCATGGGAATCCAAAAAATGGTCATCCTTAAGTTTTTGTACAAGTTAATGGAAGAATCAGAAACTCACGATAATTCTATATACCGTTTTGAATGTAACTTTTCGAAGCTTTACATGAACCTATCTACTTACAATAAACCACTCCTCGTAGTAGACGAGTGAACGAAATTCTCCATGAAGATGGGGGTCTGCGAAATCCCTAATTTGTCCCATCATCACCTTGAAATAAGTAACCATAAAATAAACAAGGACAAAACAACTTATCTTTCTAGCTAGAGAAGCTCTTGAGGATGGAGCCGCTTCGGGTTAGCTCGCGGAGGGGCTTATCTGTAAACCTGATCAAATTATATACAAATCCTCCCAATATTGTACCAATTAGTGGGCCAATTATGTACAGCCAAATTCCCTCGTATTGCCCCATCACAATTGCTGGTCCTAATGACCTTGCAGGGTTCATCGATGCGCCAGATACTGGCCTGTATTTTTCAAAAATTAATTATAATTAAGCAGTAAATAATTGATATTTTAAATTATATTATATGATCAATAATGATTATTTACTAAGTTGAAAATTGTTTTTTGGACAATTAGTTGAGGATTGGGTAAGTTCTTACCCGGCAATGAAGACATTTAGCGTTATTGTCATACCAACAGCAATTCCGGCCAGTTCTCCGATCTGTAATAAACGTGAACACACACTAAATTTACTTAGTAAAGAATAATTTCTACCAAAAAAACTTAGTAAAGAATAATTCATTATTTGAGGTAAAACGGTATAAAGTATAAAAGTTCCAAAAATGAATTATTCAGTTCTCTCAACTCCCAAATACACACATAAAACGAACAATTTACTAACCGATCTGTTATCAGTGGCAACTCCAGAAATGACGAACATGAGAAGGAAAGAGATGATGATTTCGAAGAAGAAGGATCGCATATGAGGTCCAACCGGCGTCGTCCCAAAAAAATCAGAATCCTCCACGTCGAAAAGAATGCACAATGTGCCGCTCGCAAGAAGTGATCCAACCAACTGTGACACTATGTAAATTGGCACCTGCATGTTTACCAAAAATAATATATACTTCATGTTAAATTTGTGATCGAACTTATTTAAATATGGTAAGAGCATTACTGGTTCCATAGATACTTAGGTTAATCCACAAATTAATTAGATGTTTGCTTTATTTTAAAGACTATAGGGTTTGATTCTTCTCGATAGAATTATGATTAATTTTTAAATTTTCGTATTTAACTCAAAATTTAATAAGTTGGTAAATTTTAAATATTTATAAACATGTTCAACATTGCAATTACTATATGATGATAATTTCAACATACTTCCTCAAATGAATATGATCCAATTGAATTTTACACTAAATTTGATTTGGTCACAAGTTGACGAGAACAACAATGAACATTAAATTAAATCGATCTCATACGGTGCTTAACTTTCTATTACCAACCATAAAATTTAACATATGAATGCGTGCATTTTTTATACTTTTGGACAAGTCTACACTCTTGTGATTAATAATGTGATAATCTTCATATGAGTATAATTAATAAAATTAATTAACCTGCTTGTATGGGAAATGCCTGAAGATGGCGAAAGTGATGGTAACGGCGGGATTGAAATGGGCACCAGAAATATGTCCGGTTGCGTAGATCATAACCATCACAATTAAACCCCACACTACACTGATTCCCGGGAAAGACACCGATCCATAAATCTTGTTCACCGCCACCGCTCCGCAACCGGCAAATATCACAAAGTATGTCCCCACCACCTCTGCAATTACCTTTTTGTAATAAAAAAAAACGAGTTAGAATTTTGTATCATATTCTAAATTTTAAGATAATAAGTAAGTAATTTTTTAACAGTGAAATTAATAATTTGATACACATGATAGCCTAGAAATTGAGAAAAATTACATACGAATTTGAGTCACCTTTTGGATTAATAGAACAGCCGAAGGAGATGCACAGAAATCATCATTCCTTTCTTCAATTGAGACCTTGGAGGTGGAGACGCAGCCTTCCTCCATAATGGTGATATCCTCTTCTTTAGCCATAATAACTAGTGTGGAAATCAATTTAATTACTAATTTACTAAGTTTTTTTAAGGGGGAGAACACCCTTTTGACTATAAACTTTCAATTTTTTCCTTCTGTTGAGAGCTTTATTGAATTTGAACTAGGTTAATTTGGGGTCTTGGTTAATTTAGGGATACTGATGATGGAGGAGTTTAAGGAAATCTCATGAAGGAAAAGGAAGTCAAGTGGATAAATCATTTCGGGCCTCTAACTAAAAATGGCACTCCATAATTTCGTGTAAACCACCAGATAGCTTCTTCTTTAGTGGAATTAGATGTGAATAGATAATAGTTCTAGTTTAACCCATAGTTTTTTAGTATATATTATTTGGAATCATAAAATTATCACTATTTTAAACTTTTTAATTGATTAAAATTTAATTTACTCAATTGAATCGATTTTTGCAATGTTATCGCAAATATTCTTTTCTTACCAATCTTTTTTCTCAGTAGAATTTGTAGCGGTAGAATTTTTTATGAGCTTCTCGGCTTCAACGGCAGGCAGAAAATTTTATACCTGTAGGTTGTAAATATTACTGGTAAGTAGTGCATAATTTGTAAGATATTTATAATTTGGTTAAATAAAATTTACTTGTAAAAAATATTTAGAATTCCAAATTAGCCTAATGATGTTCCTAGAAAACCTTAACTGGTGTAGATGTTGTAGGCTTTAACTCGTATCGTCTTCTAGCCCACATCGAAGTGGCGGTTTTGTATTTGGGGCATCAGCACAACAAAGATCATCCAGATAGGCTACGAGTGAGATTGTACTTGGGCCCAATGCACGTAATTGGATCGTTTCAGGTACAACCGAAATTGGGCCAATACTAATGTATTGGTATTACAATCTTCTGATAATGTTTTTTTTTTCATGAATCCAGATTCCGACCTTTTAGGGAATCGAGATAGTGATCCAGATTTCAAACGAATCTGATTATATATATGATTCAAAATAACATGGGAAAATTAGTTTTCCACCAATTTTCAAAATATCACTCAAGAAAAAAAAAATACTTTTCTCGAAATTGATTCGATGCATCAACCTTTCCAAAATAGATCATTTTACATAAACCAAACATAGCCTAAAAAATGGAAGACACAAAACATACGAAATGTTTTGGATTTGGCAAATTTGGAGACATAATTGACACCTGCCTTTTTCTTCATTCCCCCTACCGACCATCTTGATTGGGCCAGCGTGTGGCCCATTTATCCACCATCCGACCCGCTGGGCCCAAAACCACGTGGCATGCTCCTCCACTGTGTCGCTGGTTTGCGATTGTGATACGAAGGCGGCCATTAAGGAAACAAGAATCCACTAAGAGGCCAAACCCATTAAAGCATACTATTATTTGCTTCGGCCCAAAAACACAAAAGGCCCACCAAAATGATATCACTATCATTATTCCTGGCAACTTTTGAAGAAACTCTACATAAAGGGAAGTGCAACCGGTGAGGAGGTTGTTAAAAATTTATAATTGACTGTTTCTAGAGTTAGAGTATTTGAAAATTCATCAATATTAAATGTTTATTTATAAAAAAATTAGTTTTAATTTGAATTAGTCAAAACGATATGGCCAATTAAAAAATATAAACTTCTAAACTTATAAATATAGTTTTGTTATAATTTGGTTTATTATAAATTTGTAACTATCTTTTGATTTGGTTCAAATCTCGATTATTCTAAATGTTCGGATATTAAATAGCTAAAAAGAATGTTAAAAAAAGTTTCAATAATAAAGAAGGGAACGCAATGGGCCCGTAGACAAGATGCATCCAAGAAAGGAGAGGATTTTTTAATTATTATGAATATTTGTTAAAAGGTAAAGGTATATTGTAATGACATAAATTTGCCAAGGGGAACCAATTTTCTTCAATTCATGTCTACATCTAAAGGCTGTCAATTCAAACACACAAAAAAATGGTCCCAAAATCCCATCGCTTGGCCAAGTGCATGGCTTATGTCTGTGGTTTTCCCTACAAAGAGGATGACCTCTCTCAATCGTCAGTGTCCTCATTTAGGCTTCTCTTTATTCTTATCTCCACCACGGCTTAAATTATTTTTGGCCCTTATCCTACTCCAACGTGCAACCTAAATTTTTTATTTAAAAAAAATCACAGTTCACGAATACTTAAAAATCAGGAAAGTGTTAAACGTCTATATCAAATTGATAGAAAACATTAAAGTTTAATTATAAATATCGATATCATACATTGTTTTTGGAAAACAGATATGACATTATCCAAAAACATGAATTAGGCATGGATGCTCTGGAAATTTCCATTTGAATAGAGTTTGTAATGATAAAGAACAGAGAGGTCTTTCAACTTTTTTTACCAAACTTTAGGTGATCTAATTTCTTTCTTTTCTAGAAAAATGAGGATCTTCAATACGGCGCAAAAAGTCCCCAATTATGATTATAATAAAGTATCAATCCAATCTATATCTTTCAAATATCCTATGCTTGATTATCCTTCGATAACATTGTACAATCTGTCGGCACTAGACCACCAGGCACTTGTTAAATCATAGTTTACACGCTATTTCAGTTTAATCAGATGTTGCAACTTTGACAATGAAAAAACAACAATATTAATTATCTGTAAAGAATTTTGTCACTAAATAGCATCTAAACCCATGACTCAATTATTGAATCACGCTTATGATTAACCTTCATGTACCATCATTTTCATTGTCAAATCATGGCATTGCTAATATTAGTTTTTGCTCAATTGAAAACATCGGATATTTTATCGAAAGGGATATGCAATAAATATTAATAGTTAAATATGTACATTTTTTGTCTATTGCGCTTGTAAGATTCATATGCACAAATTTGTAGTGATGGCCCCCATTTTCGCTGCAGAATGAAGCCACGCACACGAGGACATTACCATATAACCTAATTTATGTTGCTATCCAATCGTCTACTCACTATGTATCATTTTCACGACTTTCCCAATGCAGTGTTAACTAGTCGCTCTTTCCATAGCCTGATTTTTTCATACTAGATTTTAATGAGGCATTAGCTAGAGTCTCGTGTATAGTACGAGAAAATTTTACACTAGATCAATTTGTATATGTAATAAATGATTATATTCTACCTTTAAAAAATATCATTTTTCTTCAATGACTCATCTCTACATATCAATTAACCCACCTTAGATACTCGGTAATCTTATTTAGAAATATATATGAACATCTACACATTTGTATATGTCAGTTATTTTTGATTTATTGAAATAAACTATCTGGTACTATTAAGTGCATAAATTAATAAGAATAAAGTGTTCTAATCTATTAAGTGCATAAATTAATAAGAATAAAGTGTTCTAATTTGACAAGAGGTTCTAAATTTAACAATATGAATACAATTGTGTCAAGACATAGTATATAAAGTTTTGTCATCGTTGATGATTCTCTTAAGTTCAAACTTTGCTTAATTAGTCATCTATTTTGGTGGCAGAAATTGGACGGTTACGAAACAATTTTGTTTTAATATTGAATTTTAAGAATAAAATATATATCATTTATGGGATTTATGCTCCATGCATGAACAAAACTTTTTCTTGAAGCATTGGAAATTGTGAAAAAGTATGCTATTGATCTAGATAAGTGAGTGCTGGTTAACTAACAACCTTATCCCATCGCACACATGGAGACTGACAATGGAAACCTGCAACCATACAGCTTCTTCAAAGTTCATGTAACAATCAGAATTGCTACTTTTTTCTAGTAGGGACATCTTCCTCAGTCATACCTTTTACCAGCCATTCATATTCTTGCTTAGGTAGTGTCTGAACACAAAATTGTAGGACCCTCTAATTGGTGCAGTTGATGTCTCAATTTTTGGACCATATATGACTCATTTTGTATTTGGAGCGGAGAAGTGGATGGTTATGTAAGAATTGTGGCTGTAGATTCCACACAGACCCTCCATACTTCATTCCCACTTGTCCATTCCTTACATGGACCTATCTTCTCATACTTTCAATCAGTATCATTGCTCAGCAGCCTGTGGAGAATCCAATATCTATAGAGTTTGGCTCCAAGCCGCCATCACTTTGCTAGTCATCGATATTTCAAATATGTATCGAGTTTGTTAATCTATCTATAAATTTGATGGATGACAATGTCAAATGTAATATTTAAGAAAACTTGGATTTGATGAGTAGATTTACTAGTTGACTTATGCATCTTGTGTTTATTTGGTTAAATAATTTAAAGAAAAATTCATTTGACAAGAGAAATAAATATTGTATTTCTTAATTATTTTGGTTATTCGTAGAATTCCCTTCTTGGAATAATATAGTTAGACCTGACCACGGTTCGAATTCGAACGAATTCGAATCGAATTAGTTCGAATTCGAATTATCAAAACATTAAACCATATTCAATTCGTCCAAGGACGAATTGAATACGAATTATAGATCTTCGAATTCGAAATGAATCCGAATCGAATTTGAATTAATTCTTAAATATTAAATACTTAATTAAAAATTAAAAAATAAGTGATAAATATTTAACATTTTTTGAGAAAAAAAATAAACTGAAGTTTGAGTTTGCACTTAATGTGAGACAACAAGTTGTCTACGATTTAGGATTTAAGAATTTCATGATTTAGGGTTTAGGGTTTAAAAATTTACATTTTAGTATATAATTAAGTTCAGGGTTTAGAGTTTTAGATTTAAAATTGGGGGATTAAAATTTAGAATTTAATAAATAATTGGGTTAGAATTTTAGAATTTTAGGGTTTACATTTAAGGTTTTAATATTTAGGATTTAAGGTTTTAGTAAATAATTATATATATATATATATATATATATTATACAAATTTTAATTAAATTCAATACGAATTTAACTCGAATCAAATTCGAATTAAATTCGCCGGTTTGACGATTATAAAAATGTTAAACCAAATTCAATTTATACCATTACGAATTCGAATCGAATTATTGACGAATCGAATTATAGATAAATTGAATCGAATTATTAACGAATCGAATCGAATCGAATTATGAATTAGATCAATTCTTAGCCAGGTCTAAATATAGTTCTCCAAAGCACCAAACTCGTATGAGAGAATACTTCTTCACAATTGTCTAAAATGATGGTTGAGTATATTTGATCAAAAAACACAAGGTATAGGCATAGCATGAATAACATCGCGATTTAATCTCTCGTAGGTATAATTGTTGGTAAAAAAAATTATTTTTATAAAATATTTTATAAAAATGATTCGTTTCGACCAAATCTAACGGAATAGCCACATCCTAGTCAGAATGTGTGTTTGAACGACTTGAAAAGTACATGTATCATGAACTATACTCGTTTGTAACTCGGCTATTAAATCAAGAAGCTCATATAATTAAGGTTTGTTTCAAATTTTAATTGGACCTAAACTATATTCATATTGATTAATACATTGGATTTGTCTCTTATAAATAGGAGAATGTGTATAAAAGTTCTTAGGTTTTGGTTTTGCAATGACTGCGTTTTATAGACCGAGATTTAGGTTGGAGGTATAACTTCCGTCTATGACCTATGTTTACTTGCACCGCTTATATCACGTGTTCCCTAATTTCTAATACAGTTAACTAATAACTGATAGTTTAAAATTTTATGTTTACGTTTTCGCTGCCCTAACAATAACCGTCCTACCATTCACAAAACAGTTTAGCAGACTAGCTACGTGATGTATCAAATATCCAACCCAAAAATATGATGTATCAAACAAATGATCAGAACCCAATGGAGAAGAGCGCCACATGAGGAATGTATGGGGGAGGCACATGATAATGGACCCGAGACATGGTTTGTCCACGAGTGCATGGAGCCGTACCACATAGCTGTTCCTGTCAAGGTGGCGCCATGCAAGATTCAACCATTTCCAGACATCATTTGCTTGTTTTATTACATTTATTTGTCCACGTGCAACGTGGTCCGTCCGATTGGGATCCGTTGGTCCTTGTCACGTCTGTGATCGTTGCATGGGCCCTGGCCAATTCGATAGAGCCTTCAACGATGGATACCTAATTACATGGTGGAAATAATGATCCGATGAAACAAAGTTCGTATGTAACATATTAATAAGAAATGAAAGTTTTATTGCCAAGTCCATAGCTGAGATGTCAATGATGAATTTAAAATAGATTTATGGTTCAAATTCAAAAAATAATATAGATATGATTAACTGATCATGTCTGGAATATGATATGATATATCCTCTTGAATGTTGTGACACAAAACCTAACATGTGCATATGCTAGTCGCTCCATGTTGAACACATATAGTGTTACGAAGAAGAGTACAATTTAGTTTGGGAATCGGATGCCGACTTGACATTCCCTTTTGTTTCGATTCGGATGTGTTCTCTTTTAAAGTCGCGAATGCAGCCGAGACGACGATAAACTGTGTCGCATGGATTTATATAACCCGAAAATTCATCTTGTCGCCTATTGAGATCTTGATGGGTCAAATTAATGATCCGAAACGTTAGTTCGTATATAGATGGAGGAAAAGAGAGTTTCATGTGAATTTGTTATCTTTTTGTCTTAAACTTTGTTATGAATATTCTCACATTATTTAATATTTACGAGATACTAATGGATCATGTTAGGATTTATCTAAACTGTAATCCGTAACCAAAGATCTCATGTAAACTATTAAGATTAACCGAATGCGGAAGCGTACCTGAATCCATAGCGAAGAATGTGATAGCGGAAGACGGGTTGATCTTCCGAGTTATGACAAACCTCAAAGAGTTCCTTCAGTTCTCTTTGACCTAATCTCAATGGGAAGAGTAATGTAACGGCTTGTCTAACTCGGGGACCATGACCCTAATTTATAAGGGTAAACCCTAGTTTCCGTAATTACGGTTTTGCCCATCACAAAACCCTAATTTGCCTGATGTCTCTACACATTAAAGGCCCACACCCTATTAGATACATTAAAGCCCAAAACTTATTTGATCACTTTTAAGTGGGCTCAACCGGACATGACAGCCCATTACATAATTATTCCACATATAAGTCCAACGTTGGATTAAAGATCCAACAGATCATGTTTACGATGAATTATATTTTACTTATAATTATTTACAAGTTTTAGATTGGATATAAAATATATAACAAAAGAAAATTTGATTTGACCTATATGACCCCCACTTCCGTGGCATCCGAAACAAAGTATTCAACTCATGTTGGTACATGATGCAAGTGTGTTAGAATATGAATCTTGCATAGCTTACACGATATTAATCAGTTCTCTTTATAACGTTTATAGAATGGGTTTGACTAGAATCAAAATAAATTAGTTTAAGCTTACTTTATTACATATTTTACTTTCGAATGCAAACTCTAAATTTTTGATCAAATGACATGTTTTACTTGATTGATATCTAAGTGACAAAAATTAAACTATTTCGTGTATCATGTAACATCTTTGATTTTATATCCGAAACAAAATTAATAAGAAAAATTTACATAAGTATCATGTGGTTTCACGCTTTTATAACGAAGTACCTTGTAATTTTAAATTGGTAATTTAGCTCCTATGGTTTGAAAAAAAATTCTCGGGTAAGTCCAGAGTAGCTATCCGTGCACATGTCATTCAAATGGTCCTACTTGGCAAATACTTAAATATCTAGTTTTATTTAATTGGTGTTACTATTTATAACAAATTATAAAAATAGTACCTAAAAAACTGAAATTAAAAAAAATGTCTCCACGGGGGACTTCCGAGTAATTTACCTATCTATTAGTCCAATAGACAAATTTATTTTCCTTTTTTGATTCCGGAAAAAAACTCGTATATTTGCACTTCTGGGTAATTTACCCGTATATTGGACCAATATACAGATTTTTACCCATTTTTTGGTTATCTAGGACTACTAGGCTTTTAGGACCAATGCCCAATGTCCAATATCTGACCATATTCTTGTACCGCAAGGTTTTTTTTAGGGCAATCCAAAGTGGGATGATCCTCTCAATAGCCCAAATTGACTATTGTCTCGGCAGTCTTCGAAAATAGAATGTAGCCAATGAGGTACATTATGCTTACCCGGACAAACTAACATACTATCTCATCCTTAGCATCATCGGATAGGTCCGCAAGATCGTAAAAATCTTCAAACTATCAGAGCACAATGGCGTTGTCGACCACACAACCCGGCATAGACTTTGGGTTCCTACTGAAGCACCGAATACACATCTCCGGCCAACCAAGCGATGATTACTTCCCTGTTAGTGGATGCCATCAATAGAAAATCCGTACAGTATGACTACGTCCTAAAATATAATGGTCCTCTCCTCTACCGGCATGTGCAACCTATGTGTCTTTAGTCATCACCGCTCCACCAAAGTTGTAATCACGGCTAATTCAATCGCAATGTGACCGATGTGTCAGACATCTCAAAAACCTGTAGCCTGCATGTGCCCTATGAACACCCTATTCTGCACCGGCTTCTGCTTCCATCTGCAATGATAGATCTTCAGTAATAGACATGTAAAAAAACTCATCTATTGGTCCAAAAAATGGGTGTTTTACCCGTCTATACTAATAGACCAGTTTTTTCGTTACGGGTAAAATACTCATTTTTTGGTCGGATGATCTACCGTGAACACATTTTCTTTAATTTATTTTTATGGTACTATTTGGGTAATTTATCATAAACAGTGGCACCAATTTGAAAAATAAAACCCAATATCTAGTAGGACAAGTTAGGTCCACGTTGTGCTATTGCTAATTACATGTTTGATCCTCGATTTATTTATAATTTTTCAAATGATCCATTATTTAAATTAATTTAAGTTTATGTACTGTAGTTTCCGAAATTTATGATCAAGTGGCACATGTTTTACTTGATATTGATCAAAGTGACAAATACCAAACTATTTCATGTCTCATGTTACATATTTATTTTATATACATGTAATGTCAAATTGATAATTCTATCTTTGTAACTTGTTAGTTCCCTACTTTAAGAAAAAAAAAGGTCAAACTTGTTAACACTTGCATCCAAAGCTGGATCGGAAGAAGATCGATTCAACACAAAGGTAAGATTTTTGACCAAATGAATTAGTTAAGACACCACGATTCCTTTACATAGCTCGACCATTCCTAATAGTCCAATCTCAGCTTTGCTGCTTTGACTTGCTCAGTTGCCCTCCGACTGTCATTGTCGAGTTTTAAAGTAGATTTAAGTTGCTCGTGGGCGATTATTAATCTGGGGCCTTGGTTTCGCCAACAAGACGCTTCAACCCTATCTCAATTTCTTCGATAAAATTTCCAGCTAGCAAAATGCAATCGCCCCTTATTTATTGTTAGATGCCAGTGCAAATGAAAGCCTCCTCGGTGGTCTATGTGGTCCAAAAATTATCTTTCTTCTGACCAGAGCACTAATTAAATGTACATTAGGATCAGCACACGTGGGGGGCTACGTGCTCTTGTTAGATTTCCGACGCAATCTTCCTTGACACCTTAATTACAACTTTTTTTTTTCTTTTGACAATTTAGTTCCGTTTTGACATTTTCAAAGATGCTTGTGTTAATTAGTTAGTATTATATAGGTAAAACATGTATCAGTCCAAAATAATAATTATACGAGATCTGGTTAGAGACGAATCTCCTCAAAATAAAAATTATACTGTATCTATTTCGCCAAAAGTATTCGCCTGGCTACCGTACCCGCCTTACCAAAATACATCACTAAATTCAACATTCCTTCGTAAATGGTCACAATCTCTATGCCAAATAAAAAATTTAAAAATGGTCGCAATTTCCTTAATGGAATTGAGAAAGTCTTAACATTTTCTCCCTCTGGCTACGTAATTTTTCCACTGTGTAGAGAGTTAGTATGTATTTCTCGTAAATCATATGAGATTCATAATCTCACATACTCCCACAAACTATAAGTTTTTATGAAGATCGTAGGTGGCCCATAGATACAATTGCTGTGGTAAATCTTGGGGTTTTTGCTAAGTGGAGACATAAATCTTGGAGGACGGTGGAGATACTTTCCGAGGCTAATTTTGAGGAACGTATGTTCCCTCCAAATGCTACAACTCAATATTATCAAAATCTTGAAATTGGCGAAGTTAAGTCCAATAAAGTGTATTGAACATTCCTTTTATGTGTCAACTTTTTAGTGGGACTAATAGGTTTTAATTAATCCTGCCGTATTCCGATAATTAATATAATTTAATGAGCCTATGAACCATTTGTCCTAATACCTTAAAAGCTGAGCATTTTTGTCCCAAACTCCCAACGGGTCAAAATTATCCGTCTCTGGTCTCTCGTTCCAAGAACGCATCCGGAGCTTAATCCGAAGCCGTTGGATTAATAAATGGCGGATAACGTTAAAGTTTGTGACACTTAATTACACTGAATTGAATAATATCAAGCAGATCAATCGTATTTGTGCGCATCTTAATTTAACCAGGTGTTGATTGGACTACTAGGAGCCTTTTTTCCAATATACTTTGTATTTGGTCTATATGATATAATAATATGGATTCTAACGGATACAATTTTAAAATATAGCAAAATTTTTTTAACAAGTATTTAATATTTATTTTTACTATAAATTTAAATTCAAAATATAATTAAGTTAGAATAATTCTCAAAATATTTAATATAATTGCATATTGATAGACTATGAGGAGTTTAGCTATATTAAATTTGTAGATTGAGTTTTCCCAACATATGAGATTATTGATCGAGTGATTAGTTGGTACAATATGTATTTACATAATATATAATTTCAATCATATTTAAAAATTGGTTGAATTATATAGACTTCTTGGTCATCTAAAGTTGCAGGAGAGATTTTTTGGCTGATAATTAGATGTATTGTATACAGATTTCTAATTTTGTCCCTTAAAACTTCCTTGCAAGTACATAGAAATCTTGACTACTTGTTTACATGGCAGAAGCTTAAAAAAAGTTCTTCATATTAAGCATGTAGGTTTAGATGTCAAACATCCAATCAATGTACTACTTTTTTAAAAGAATACTAATGGACGTGGACCCAATCGCTAATAATCAGATACTCACGCCCAGAATCTGTTCTAATACGACAATCTATTTGAACAGATCGATTACCACTACGATAATTTAGTTTAAGTAATTGAACCAACTAGTCAGTAGTTAAGAGTTGTTTCATACCAATCATATGTATCCGGTTTAAACTAAGGCAATCCTAGGGAGACTGCCAACTAGAGACCACATTATTAAAAGGATTTAAAGAGACTGCCTACGTCTAATATGTGTAGAAGCGGACGAATCCGGATGCTATATGCTGCTACATTGAAAGAAGATTGGGGCATTTCTTGGCGTGTTGGATCTCCTTAATGCAATCTCTTCAATCCTGGATGAATCTCATTGGAGGAGACACACTATGCAACTTTTTTTTTGAAAATACTATACAACTTGATCATGTGGTTTATGTAATTGGAGATCAAGAAGTCGTATGATTTTCTGAGAGACGACGTACAAACAAAAAATTATTTTATCGTACCGTTATCTCCGAACTAAAGAATGGTTTCTCTAGTCAAATGCATCTCGAATGTGGCGGGTCAAGCCCCTCTTCTTTATTTCGATTCGCTTGTTCCATAGGCTGTCTTAGTAAATTGCCGTGGAGATTAGGCTTTTCGGTTATTTGCTTTGGTTGATGCAGATTTGTGCTTAAGCGGTAATCTCAGTTCTTTTTTCTGCGAAGATTTTTTTCCATCAAATTTTGTCATTATCTGATTTTTTTTATTAAGACCTGTCATCTGTGGCGACACATATTTATTAGAAAGGGATTCTACATTTATATCTATTTATATTACTAGTGCAACATTAAACGCGAATATGAATTAGGCATATTAAATCTATTTTATGAATATTGGACGAAAATGTTGAATAATCATAGGGCATCAGAATAAAATCTTCAAAAAATAAGCACCTGCGCTTCGGGTTTTTTTAGAATCAACGATTGGGTGGGTAACTACAAAATAAACGCCCTTTAAAAAAATAAGAAGCTGTAAATTATTGACCACCAACATCCCAATTGAGAGTGACCCAATTCGTTCGTTCACGTGGTGCATAATATTATTGTGGTAGGGAATTGGGATTGTGGGTCGAAAAAAAAAAGATTGTGGGCGTATCGTATGATATAATAAAAAGCTGTAAAGTTATAAGATAATGGTTTTGCAGCTTTTTAAGCATCCAGTCTTTTGCTTTCCGTTTTTCCCTTTCCCGATACAGTTCCAAGCTCCAGCTTCCACCAAAAAGAAAACCGGAAAGGGTTTTTATGCATTTTCTTAAATTCGAGGTAAGAATTGATCGACGGCTCTGACTAGTTTTTTTTAGAGAATAGTGGCGCGAAGCCTATATTAATCCGACGGAATACATTGCAAGGAAAGGAAATACAAAGGCAAACAGTAGAGACAAGTACTCGAAAACAGTAGCCAAACTAACAACAACAAGATGGCAAGGGCGGAAGCGAAGGTTGGTCGAAGAGCTCGAAGAGCAATCGACCGAGGATAACTGCCGAAACAAAAGACGGCCAATAAGTACAAGACTACATTCAAGAGAGCATTTGGAAAATTGATTGTTGATGACTAGTTCAACGGATTGTTCATTTTGTTAGATCGGTGAGTTCTAATCATTTTTAAAAGTATATGTTTAACCTAAAATATCGATTTAATGAATTAGTAAATTTTTAAATGTATACATTAGGATAATTGATCATTGATGACTAGTTCAACCGATTGTTCATCGTGTTAAATCGGGGAGTTCTAATCATTTTTAAATATATATGTTTAACCTAAAATATCGATATAATGAATTAGTAATTTTTTTACATTATAAATAAATTTACCATTATTAAGCTAAGTAATATGTTTCATCAAACAAAATTCATAAAATCAAAATTTGCACAAATTTTGAATTTATGAACAAATCTACGATAAAATAGAAATCTCACGATAACAATTATGATCACAAAATAAACTCTTGTGATGTTATTTTAAAATCTCAAAATCCAACTTTGTACTTTTAAAACTATGAGTTGTTGAAATTTCTTCACAAACTCATCACTCATGCACTAATTAACGCGATATCTTTAATAGTGTAATAATTTAGGAAAAAGTCCTTCTAGGGTCCTTGTAGTTTGACCCGTTCTCAAATAGGTCCCTGAGATTTAAAACGGCGATAACCGGTCTCCGTGCTTTCAATTTTCACATCTGAGTCCCCCCGATCCAGTTTGATTCGAAAATTCAAAATTCAATCTAGTAATTCAGGTGACGAAAATATGTGAAACTGATATCTACATGTCGGAGACACTTTGGTGAGTCACCTGGAGTCGACAATCGGCATTTTTGTCACCGGAATTGCGAGATTGAACTTTGGATTTTCGAATTGAACCGGATCGGGGGGACTCAGATGTGAAAATTGGAAATACGGGGACCGGTTATCGCCGTTTTAAACCTCAAGGACCTATCTGGGAACGGGTCAAACCATAAGGGCCCTAGGAGGACTTTTCCCAATAATTTATTATACCCATCATGCTTATGAAAGATTATTGTATATTTCTGCTCTTTAATAAGTGATAAATAAACTAAGGTTTCGGTCTGAACACTGAAGTTTTAAAGTATCCTATCCTTTCCATAAAACCTAAACGGAATTTTCTAATCATTTATAGACAGTTTGGAAAGATTATACTGTATGGTATAAAATGGGTTGTTCAGAGAGATTTGTTCTGGCTAAGATTTGTTGCTAGAGATATTTTTTTCAGTGATAAATAAATATCAGAAACAAAGGAATCAAATATTGACATGTAGGTTCCGAATCATGAAAGTAATAATTAATTAGTGTGTGTTCATTAGAGCGCCATTCGGCATAATCATGAAAATAATAGTTAATTAGAATGTGTTGTTAGAGATTCTTCTCTTATGCCTTTTTAATTTCTATTTTTTATTGAACACAGATACTGACCATGATTCTGAAAATTATGATCAGTTTTTGTAGATCCTCTCAATGTTTTTTTCTTATTTTCATATTAATCTATTAAAACATATACCCATATTGATAAGATGTTGAATATTGGATCTACGTCATTGAAAAATAAACATATTCTGGAATGAAGTATCTGTATTTTCTTGGATCATCTTGTCTTTTCTCCACTTTTTCTTATTCTTTTGTAATCTGCTAAACGATACACCCATATTGAATGATTGTGAAAATTGCATTTATGTCACTCAAAATCTATATAGTATGGATCAAATCATTTTTTTTAATTGTTCGAAATTTGATTAATTGATTTAATAAATATTTGTATGATGAGTTGTATTAAACAATAAAATGTCACACGGCTATTTTAAATTGAATGAACATGTTTTTTTTAATATAACAAAGTTGATTGAAGACGTAACCCTTTTTCATAACCTTAGAAAATCTTACAATAAATTACAGAGGCAAAGTGAAAAAGGACAAGAAATGCAAGTAATTGCTGGATCTACGGACATGAAAAGCCAACACCTAACAAATAAAGAAAAACAACACAAGTGACTGAAAATGGGGAAACAAATACTCCCAATCCTAAATTGCGTCCTCTCTATTGTCGCTTTGTAAAATATTTGCTAAAATTGGAATTTGTTACACCATCATCGAATTGAAATTCGACGAATTTTTTTAATTAATATATGGCGACGACCCGAATTTCCTCCTGGATGTCTCCCTTCCTAATTAACATATCCTTTGATCTTCACAACAATTTGATGCTTCGAAATTACTCCTCTGAAAATTTGCAGCATCCCTAAATCCATGGCCGTCAATATAGGTTAAAAAAAATTTAATACATCGGCTTCTCCGAATATCTTGGAACCCTTTTGACTAATTCTTTGTGAAAACAAAGAATTCTGATTGAAACATGCTTCTTCTCTTCAGGATCAAGCTCCACTTTTTTTTGGCTAGGATCATAATCCAAGAAGAATGTAATAGACTAGGGTAATTGGCAGGGCTATCAACATTCCGAATATAACCCTGGAATAAGAATATATATACAAATTAATTCTATGTTTTGAAATTAAATTCATGGTGAGAAAATTTGTGGACTTACCCAGTACTTAAAATTGCAGGATGGACATTATACTCCTTGGCAAACACGAAAGGGACAATTCCTTGAGGCAGTGCGGCCTATATATCATAAACCAAATGTTACAACAAAATTTTTAAATCTCGTATGACTTATGATTATAACTATCATTAATAAACGTAAATAGTTCATTACTTGGGCAATAATTCTTAATAATGAACAAATACCTGAACAATGGCAATGTGGAGGAGAGTCCCCCGGAGACCGACGGCGATAGAAGCCGCGGCCATGACCGCCGGTCCGGTTAGAAACCGGACCGCCATGGAAAATGCGGCCACCTGGTTCCCACATGCTATGAGTTTTGGTTGCAGGGCCATAAACAAACCTAGGTTGACAAAAAAAAAACACTTCATGTCATTAGTTGTTTATCTCATATCATAGAGGATACACTATTTCCGTTTTTTTTCCCTTCATAATTATTAAATTAATCATGATTGAGTGGACAAGTGTCGAAATTTTAGCATTGACCTTGGAATCAGTACCCAGTACTTGCCTGTCACTTTCACCCGTAGGATTAAAAGAAGAAAATAACAAGAATGGGGCATTTTCTTGTACGTAAACATTGAAGTAGTAAAATTAGGTAGTTGATTAAAATGTTAAGAGATTTCAATTGTATTGAAGATCATTTGACTTTAAATTTTTTGAAATAAATAATTATTAAAAATTCGTTTTTTTAAATATGACTTGAAATAGACAATTTTAAATATTTTTTAGAAAAAATAACAAGGACCAAAAGTTAAAAAGGAAAAAGAAAGCAGGGCATCTAATCTAATATCCATCAAAAGTTCAAAACCAGTGTCCACCACCGACTTGGGACCGCCCCAAAAAAAAGGGGACCCATGTGTCGGGTGTGGGTCACTAGATGATTTAATAGTACAAAGACAAAGGCATTTTTAGATTATTTATTTTCAAAAAAGAAAAAGGTCCCAAGAAAATGGATGGCTCCCAGTTGTGCACCCAATACCCATACCCTTAATTTCGACAATTTCAACATCAACATGTACCTACATATCTACCCTACCACATTATGGTGTGGCCCATAGTAAAATAGTGACATAAATTCTCACTATTAAACGATTTATATTTTCAACAATTTTCAGATTCGAAAGTCTTTGTTGAAAAAAATATGTACAAAGTAACTATAACTTATTACACGACCACTTACCTAAACTGAACATAGCCATGCCAAGACCAGCATCGGACAGTATGGATATTGACTTCTCTATTATTTTAGGCATCGCCACATGCCACCTATCGACATATAACAAGCACAAAATAATATTTATATTAATCGGTTAGTAACATATAAATAACATTAAACCATTGTCTATCCCAAAATTTAATATTTGGAGGAAGTGAATTACACTAATAAATTAATTATTATGTTTTTATCCCACTTGCCTGAAACAAACCAAGGACCAGATGAGGCCAATGAGGCTAGAGTAAGTGTTGGGGTTCCTGATGAGCTTCCTCCAGACCATGATTAAAATGAGCCGGGTCATTACGCCGGCGGGAGGCATCTGTTTCATTCCGCCGGCGTCAGCCGATCCGGCGACTTTTGGGTGGAGCTCTGCCGTGGAACTGGACCCCAGTTTATTAAGCCCAATGGGCCCATCTTTCTCTGGATCATTGCTGTCCTCGTGATCATCATTTCCACCAAAGGTAAAGTCCTCGTGGGCGGCGAAATCTCCTCCTTGTGGGATAACTTCACACAAAAAGCGGAAATAAAAATTAAAAGCATGGGATGATCATTACTTCATTAAGTTATTAAATTAAGTGGCTTCAAGTGATAGTAATAAGTGAAACCACAACAGGGGAAGAAATAATAGATTATTTATGTGCTTACCTTTGGCTTCCCCATTTTGGGGATGGTCCGCAACCAACATTCTTATCTCCTTGGCACCCTGTTCGGAGCGTCCTGAATGTTCGGACGCTCCGAACTCGGGTCCACCGCTTCCTCCGAATACGTGGAGTCCACCGCCTACCTCAGAGGTTGGGGATGCGCTAGAGCTCCACACGAACATGTGGAGCTCTTTCACGTCATTGCCCGCCTTGTTATTTGTATTATTAGTGTTATCAACAGCACTATTTCCTTGTTGTTGTTGTGGCGGGTGGTGGTTAATCTTCGCGGGCTTAACAACATTACCACCACCAACTGTACCGGAGAACTCCGGGTTCGGAGCCGGATAAGACCCATGGCCCGGCTGAGCCGGGTAGAACCCAAACCGCGGGGAGACACAGTTCTCCTCAAAATTCGAGGGCCGCGGGGTGGGACCACGGGAGGACTGGACCGAGTACAAATCCGCTGGCCCAAAATTCGACAACCGCCCGCCCGGGAACCCCTGTACTCCTCCACCCATCATCCCATAAAAATCAGACGTATTAAAATTAGAGCCCCTCGGGGTAGGGTTCCGGGACGAACTCAAACTATAGATCTCCGCGCCCGTTAAATTAGACGGGCGCGGAGTCATCCCGGAACCCCCACCCGCAAAGGACCTCCTAGAAGCATTACTCTTCCGCACAGTAACATGTAGCTTCCCGTCGTCCCCGACCTCGGCGTCCGTCTCCAAAAAGTCCCTCCCGTCGAGGGAGACGACGTCGGAGTCCACCTTAAACGACACGATGGAAGCCGCCGTCTCCGGGAACTGCTCCATGATGAGCATCTTCGCTCCTCTATACTCGAACAGAAACAGAAGAAGCGTGTACCAAATGATACACTGAAGAACGACGACCTGAACCATCAAACTTCCAGCGTCCTCGGAGAAGCCACGGTACATGGCTTTCAAGAGAGGGATCCCCATGACGAGGGTGTTGGGGAGAGTAGAGAGGGAGAAGATAGTGATGGCCCACTCGAGCGAGCCCGCGCGGGACACGCGCGCCCACACGGAGAGGGCCACGAGCATGATCACTTTCTGGAGGGTGTCGGCGGCGATGAAGTGGAAGTCCATATTATAAGGGTTGTTGGTGGAGATGAAGTGGAAGGAGAGGAGTGGCACGGCGAAGATGGCGACGAAGCGGTTGATGCCGGAGCACTGGTCCGGCGAGAATATCTTCCACCATCGTACCGAACCGTAGGCGAGGATCATCGCCACGTAGAGTGGAACCACCGCCGTGAGGACCACGTAGAGGTCGCCCCAGCTAATCATCTCGCTTCTCCCAGGAGGGGTTTAAAGAGTTAAAAAAGAAAAAAGAACCGTTATTTAACTACTTAGTGGGAGTGGAGAGTACTAAAGTTTTAGAGAGAGAGAGAGAGAGTGGGTGTTTTGAGATGGGAAAGGGTGTGGTGTGTTTGGGTGTATATATACGAGGGATGGGGGACTTTGGTCCGAGCGAGAAGAGAGATGTATAAGATAAAAATCGACAATATTGCAGAGTTTGGTTTCGGGGAAGGACTATTTGGGTTAAATCGGAGTTGATTGAAATGAAAAGGGTAGTTAGTGATTGATTTGGGGTGTAGCGAGGAGGAAATTAGGTGTTTGTGTGGGGCTGCTCTTGTTTGGGGATACAGGCCCGAAGTGGCACCAGTACTTTTTTGGAATATTTAAATTTAAGTTTAAATTTGAAGTTTTGGACGAAATTTGTTTTTTATAAGCAAAGTTTTTTTTTCATTTTGTAAAGATAAGATTTAACCCACTCATTTATAAAAATGGGGTAAAATATGTTGTCGTCATACTAAAAAAATATTGATATTAGTGCATATATATTAATCATGTAAGAAAATTATTACACAACTAAGTCCTCAACTCCATTGGCAGATGAAAAACCCATTTGGAAGCACATTGTTGACGAAGCAGCAACCCAATTAAGAGCTTCATTAGCCGAACGAGGAGTAAATTTTTTTTTTACAAAACCTGGACGTTCGACCCAAGTGGCACCAAATACTAACTAGTGAGAAATCTGAACTCAGTCCATCTGTTAAATTTTGGCATGATTTTTTTATAAAATAATATCCAGTTCGAATTGGCATGAATTGTGATGACTAGTTATAGGAATCAATAATCAGCTAACCTCTGACTGCATGGACACCGGTCACCACTACTATTTTTTTTAGACTCGTGGCTTTAAAAGCTTAGCATTAAATATTAACAATAATATAAAAGCAAAGTATATAAAATATGGATGAAAAGATATAAGCTAGATATATCAAAACCCGAAATAAAGTGTGTACAATTTAGTCGATGACAATGTGGTGACTTTATTTATCGTGGCCACACCAACATCTATTGGAGATGACAACCTCCGAAAGAAGTAGGCTTAACCGAATAAATGATGATACAGTCGATTAATGAATATTGGGCTACACCAAACATATAGTCCCGTGTTAATGAATACAATGATAAATATGAGAAGTTTTGTATAAGAATGAACATTTCTCTGTACCTTTATATGTTGTTCAATTAGCTCGAGTCTTTTAACTTAAGAGGGTTATTTTCTGATAATCACTAGAATAGAGTTATTGGAAAAAAAAAATTCTATGTTTGGGAATCTCACATACACAATAAATATATGTAATTTTGGTTCAAACACACTCTTTTTTGCAATTTCGTTAAAAATTTGACAACGCAAAAAAATTAATCTGCACATCGAGTCTTCCTCAAAAAGTTCATTAATTGGCTCAATTCAAAACTAAAAAATTAGCTCGACTCTTATATTAAACTTCAAATTCAGCAAATACCATGGAATAATTAGAGTATGTAAAATCTATAAATGTTAACTATGTGTTAATGAAGAGTATTAAAAATGGACAAATACTTAACTATGTGATTTTTCTGGCTAGAATAGAAAATTAAATATTGTGTGGTAATTATGATTTGATTTCAATATAAAAAGGTGAAATTTCAATCATGACATTCCTTTTTTATTTTTACAGGAGTAAATTTGTAATTTGGCTTGAAAACCCATGAACTTCTTACCTGAACTCAGCCTCCGTCGCCGACCGCAACCTTGGCCAGAATAATCGGTGCATTCTTATTGGTAGTTTTACGTCACTATGTAACTAAAATCATCCCCAATTTCTGGAATTTCCGAAGAAAATAAATCAAAACCTAGGTTGTTTTTTGTACTAATCGGAAATTAGTTCTTGTAACTGCTTTTAGTATTTGGCACACACATTGCATATTGTTAGTGTTGGGATCCCTCCTTAATTGGAGAGTTTTAGAAAATTCTAAATATCTCTAGAGGAGTTTAGAATTTTCCAGAATAATTCGAAGAACTCTAGAGATGTGTAGAACTCTCTAGAATCTTGTAGAAGAGTGTGGAATCCACTGGAATACTTGGAGATGTGTAGAACCTTCCAGAATCCTATGGAAGAGTGTAGAAGGTAATGGAAGGGAGTAGAAGAGTGTGGAGATTCCTAGAGTGTATGGAGCATTCTACAGTGGAAGAGTATAGAGATTTCTAGAGTGTGTGGAGCATTCTAGAGAATTAATCTCCACCGTTGGATAGAATTAATCTCCACCGTTCATTGAGGAGGTGGAGTAATATAAATAGGGGTAGGAGGCTTCATCCCTATTTGATCCAAGCTAAAAGGTGGATCCACCTCTTAGAGTGAGAGAGGTCGAGAGTCTCTTCGAGTGAGAAGAGATCCCCAAGGTTGAGTGAGTCACCATAGGGTGAGATGAGAGATAGCTTGGGAAGTTGTTGTCCCCAAGTGTGAGTGAGTCACCATAGGGTGAGATGAGAGATAGCTTGGGAAGTTATTGTCCCCAAGTATGAGTGAGTCACCATAGGGTGAGATGAAAGATAGCTTAGGAAGTCGTTGTCCCTAAGCGTGAGTGAGTCATCGTAGAGTTAGTCAATTTTGTAAGTACATCCTTGTAGCTCTACTATTCTTCTTATATAGTGAAAGAATCTCTTTATTAGAGAATTATAGTTGTGTGTTCCCATTATTACCTTTGAAGTCCAAGTACCTATCTTAACTTCACGAGTCGGGAAAGAGAGAGTTTTCCCAACAGTGGTATCAGAGCCAGGTTCGTGGTGGTAGAGGAACGGGAATATTGATAGTGTGATGGCATCAAACATGTCGAAGGTGTTTGAGCTCCCACTCTTTGATGGGAAGACCAGCTTCACGTTGTGGCAGAGTACGATTCAAGACCTATTGGTGCAGCAAGGTCTAGATCAAGCTCTAGATGAGGAGAAGCCGACCTCCATGAGTGATAGAGAATGGAGCATGATGCAGAAGAAGGCTGTGAGTACAATCCGGCTGGCACTTGCTCCTGAGATTAAGTTTAGTGTGTTGAAGGAGACCACACCGAAGGCGTTGTGGGATAAGCTCGAGGGAATCTATGCATCCAAGTCACTCACAAACCGATTATGCTTGAAGATGGAGTTGTACTCGCTCAAAATGAAGGAAGGAGGTAATCTTCATGATCATATAAATATGTTCAATCAACTAGTATGTCAACTGATGAATGCAGGTGATAAGATCAAAGATGAGGAGCAGGCATTGTTGCTATTAGCATCACTACCAAAGTCCTACAAGCCATTGGTTCAAACACTACTTGTAGGAAGAACAACTCTCACGTTAGATGATGTGACGGCAGCTTTGCAAGAGAGAAGAGAGGAAGAAGAAGAAGAGAGAAAGACTTATCATAAGTGAGGAAGAGTGAAGTAGTCCCAATTAGAAAGAGTGGAGTGAGATACTCGTTCCTTTGTAAACTTTCTCTTGTACATTTTAATAAAGACTTTATTTGAGTGAGTCTTTGTGTCTTGAGTGGAGTGAGTATACAAGAGTTTCCTTAGCTTGTGATCCTGGTAAAGGTTGAGGTGTCGTGTTTTCCAACAGTTAGATGGGTTTTATGTTGGAGATCTGGATTCGCAGGGTAGATGAGCACCAAATCGAATTGGGGTTTTTACCGAAGCCGCCCAATCGGATTGTGGTGTGTTACAGTTTTAAACACCGCAACATTTTCTGCGGTTCGTGTATTGAATTACCGCAAGTGCGGTTTGGGTATTTGGTGCACTTTTAGCCGGGTTCGACTAGATCTTGTATTTTTTTTAGGTTTTTTTTAACAGATTTAGGTAGAAGTCAGGGGGTTTATAAAATTGTTGAATTTAGTAAATTTATATTGCTCACTTATGAATTGTGAAACTTATGCTTTTTTTATAAGATTGTATTTGTCTTGATTTATTTAAAAAATTGTCCTATTTGATGTTATTTGTGTGTAGGGCTGTAGGCTTGAAAACCATGAAAATTAGGAGGAGAGAATTCCTTCCAAAGGATGTGTTGAAATAGAAATTTCACACGTTGACCTGATAATTTTTTCATCTGGCTCGGATCCGTTTTAAGGAAACAAAGCAATTAGTCAATAGTTATAGAAAGGGAGTTACAAAGGATAATAATTATATATACTCATATTTTTAATCCACAACACGCATCGAGTATTAATACTATCCTTCCAGTCTTTTATACTAGTAAAAATATATTCGATAAGATCCTAAAAAATATTAAATAAAAAATTTGTACACAAATAAATTATTTAAGCATTAATAAAATTGATTATTTTCTACCTTAAATTTGATAAATGCTAAGCTCTCTACCATAGAGATATTTTTTATGTACACAACTATCTACAAGCAAATACAAAATTTGTGTTCTAATATTAATAATCAAATATCTTTTGGCAAATCAAATTTAAAAAATAATTTTAAAACAGATTAATTGTGATATTGTAGTATAACTAAGAATATTTTTGAAATCATCAATAATGCCTCCAATAAAAATATTTCCAACCATTAAAAATTTAATAAAAATTAATTATCATTTTTAAAATAAAATTAGTAATTGACGAATAGAAATAATAAATACCTTGATCCATAACATAGTGAATGGTAAAACTCCATGAATCTTTTTCGAAAATATTATTCTCACACTTGTTTTTAACTAATTTTTCCAGAGGTGCTTCCTGAATTTTCTTGTAATACCTCCATGAATCTTGTTTCACATGAAGAGTTTCTTTTATGTCAAACTATGAAACATCTATAGTTTTATAATCTATCATCAGAGGGTCATTTTTTCTTTAAATTCACCAACTGTTTATAGAGTTGGGAATTTTTTTTTAATACGCATAATTCAGTGCGTTTCGTTTCTAAGACTAAAATCGGTATTGAACTGAGTTGCTACTCAGACACCATATTTTATGTTGCCGGCTCTCGCACAAAATTGCATGAAGATGTGTGATTTTATATGAAATAGCAGGAAGAGTGAGTGTTTAAACCAAAACTGCACAAAACATGTTTATTTTTTTGAAACCAAAATCCTATATTTTGTGCATATGTGTGCAAACTCGAGACAAAAAATTTTAAAAAAAATTTGGTTCTCGTGATTGTCAAAAAATTCAACCCCAAGAAAACAAAGTCAATTAGCTACATTATTTTATGACCGATTAGGTATGTTATGTACAAAAATAGGAGGCAACCGTGTGTCATGTATATGGCCTAGCAGATAAATTTATTTTATATCATCCATCCAGTTGAAGATATTCACTGTAAAATTCCCTGGACCTTGTCTACCAAAGAAACATTTTGTTCGCTGAATCCGCGCTTATCGTTGGTCGTTTCTTTATAATAAGAAACATTTGTAATAATCAATAAACAATTAAAACGATATAGGGAAGCTGATAGTGGAATTTTGATTTGGCTTTATTTAGCGTATGATATTTTGAATTGAGTATTATTAGATAATATTTAGATATGACTCTTTTATTTTTATTTTTTTTATGTTCATAAAATTTGAGTTCAATTTTTTTAAGAAAAATAAAGCTCCACTTATAAAAAAAATTCCTGGTGATTTCTGACATATTCTGTGGAAATAGTTACGGTTCAAATTAATGAGTTCCATCCTAATAAATCATATGAAATATTGTTGAATATGGAGTAAGCTTTTGACTCTATCCAGGCCAAAAGAAAATAAAAAAGCTTTTGACTCTTAGCACATGAAAACTTGATCTGTACTGCGGTATTTCAAAGGATTTTTCTCTTAATCTTACATTGATTTTGTGTATGATTCATTAGTGTTTTTAAGATGAATTCTTTTTGTAAGGGGTTTGTAAAGATCGAATACGATGAATTAATCCATTTGACAAGTGACAGCCAGAGTCAGAATTATGTTAAATCAGTTGATTATTTTCACAATGTTGTCCATAACTTACATGCACGAATTAGAAATAATAGGATTAAAACGGCTCATATGATAATTTCCCTACTTTTTAAGCCCAAATTGTATTGTTTCCAACCTTTTTTCAAACTTGTTTCTTTTCCAATTTTATTCCGAATCTATAGTCTACGCCTAACTTTTGTATTACTTTGGCTGGAAATTTCTTCACCTTTATCGCTCTGATTCTCTATGGATTAATTTCACCTTTTCTTGTTCTATCCCTCTCAATATGATAGAGACCGAACACGTAAATTTTAGTTGGTCACAAGAGGGAATCAAAAGATTATATTGGTCCAAAAGATTACGAAGGAATACAATCTTTCATGTCACGAGATTGTTCATGTATCTGTTTAATTCCAATCAGACTCACGAAATTCCCACTGGACATTACAAAAAAAAGACAGTTGAGATAGACATATAAACATTTTCTTTGATAAGCTTGCGATACATACGTACAATCTTTAATTTGTAAAACTAGATATTTAACGGTTGATTATTGATATTTCGTGGAGGTTCTACCTAATCTTGTATACATATATGTATTTGACTAACTAATTAAGATACTAAGTGGTATTTAAAAAAAAATTAAGATACGAAGTGGACCAGGACTCAAATTTAGTTAATATAAATCTTCGGTGGTAATTAACATGTTTGCAGTTGCATTTGTCCTGATACCATGGACAACGACTGGTCAACATTTGCTGCGCACTTAAATGCTCTTGTGATGTTTCATGGTCACGTTAATTAAACTTTTTAGCTTGGATGCATTTGGGTTGAATATATCGTTTCCATTTACCATGAACCGCTTAAAACTAATTTGAGATGATAAAGTGCGATTTTTATTTTTTTTAAGTATATTTCATTTGAACATGAGTTAATTAATTAATTTTTCAAAAATGTGATTATATTTTGCCTACCGGATGTTATAATATGATTAACTTCTTGCATTGCATAATTACTTTTTTGAGCTGTTTTGTTCGTTAATGTTTTGATTATAAAAACTAATTCAAATGATTTTGAAAAATAAAAAATAGGAAACTTTATTTTAACAAATTTTAATATTGTGTGTTAGAAATACCATATTGAAAATAACAAGTAGGTTAAAGTACATTTATAAGCACGGATATTTTAACATGTTATCAGAGCGAGTTGATCTCGACCTTATTATAAAGTTCATGGTACGTTGTGCAACCATGGCTCCTATTTAAAAGCACGAGCGTCAATAAACTACGTGCAAACTTTAGTCCAATAAATTTCGTTTGAGGAGATGTATTAGAAATATCACATAAAAAATAACAAGTAAATTGAGCAAACTTATAAATGTGAATAATTTATTTACCACCTATTTTTAAATATTTTAGGTTGAATATGAAGATTCAATCAATCTTGAGAACCGCTAAAAATACATGCGATGCAAATTAACCTAATAAATCAGCAGGATGTACCAGCAATAAGCAATTATAGCATGCGAAACAACATTGAAATGAATGTAAGGTTCACTTTTAGTAACTGAAATGGATTGAAAATATTATATATATACAGCACAGGATAAATAAGGTGAAATTTGAGAGACATTTATTTCTTAATAATAAAATGTGTCACATTCATACACCTAAAGTACTTCAATCTTCTTTAAATCTTTTCCACAGCTTTTACATGATTGAGTGCGTAATCAACTAATCATGTCGCGCAGAAGCAACTCTTTTGGCGCCATTACCTTGAAAATTAAATAAGCAGGAATCTTACGTTAATTAATATACAGGACTAACTACAATTGTATATCATAATTAAGAAGTAATTGTATAATCTTTCCTACAAAAAAAAATTAATATTGTGCAACTCGACAATTGGAAAGGTATCAGTTTGGTACAGATCCTACAACAGATTGCGATATGACTTGCAAGCTCGAGCTTTAGCCACTTGTTATTTTGTGACAATAATATATTGCCTTTGATCTAACAAAAAAAATACCAAAGACTATTTAGACTAATTAATAAAAATATTATATTTTTACCAAAAAATAAATAAGTTTAAATTATTCAAATTCAGATAACAGTTAAATTATTTGGATCCACAAAATTTTAATCTAAATTTATACTAATATAAATTTTGTTTGATACATCTGATATTAAATTAATTATACTGACTAATCTTAATTTGATTTCTAAATATCTTTTGTTACTGGAATTTTGTATGTGAAAAGCTGGGGACGAGCGGGTCACAAAAGCGTGAGAGCTCGTCGGCCCATTGGGCCTATTTGTATACAGCCCCACCTCCGCCCTTTTCCGAGGCAATCATCTATAAACACCAGCGGATGACGTGTAATTCTGGACCGTCACATGCAATAAATATAACTAATCGTTCAGTATTTACAAAAATTTCACACTAAAATAACTTTTGGCGAACTAAATAAAGTAAATTAATCGATGTGAAATATAGAAAAAAATTGATGAGTTTAAACCTGAAATTGATAAATCAAAGCGGAGTTGGGTCATGTGGCCTCGTCGGAATAGTCAAAGATGAGTAGTTTAACGTCGTTGATTTTTGACCGACTAAATAAAGTCGATATTGAGATAAACGTATTTACAGAAATTCAAATATTCAGTTCACATTTACTCCTAAAACTATCTATTCGAGGATGTCGCGATTAATGTTTTATGCTAACTACTATCGTCGATGTCTGACAAGAGAATAAGCATATGATGATTAATTCCCTTTTTAAAATGCGATCATAACGATGGAGATGGAAGGGGAAAGGCCATTTATAGGGTAATATACTCTTTTTGGGAATTTACAGGGAAATTTATTTCAGATGTAGGAAAAGGCAAGTTATGGTCCAAGCCGGGAAATGCTGTCCTGTCTTTCCTTTTTCTTTAATTTTTTTTTTGTGTTCAGGAAATATTTATATTTCTGGCTTCCTCGATTTATTCACAATAATGTTTTTGAAGAGTCAGGTTTTTTAGCCTTAGGACATTATTACAAAAAAAAAAAAAGTGGTGATCTTTCGGGGGAGCATGTGCGAGTCACAGAAATGTGAGCTTGTCGGCCCATTGGGCCTACTAGCAAGCGGCCCTACCACATTCTCCCTTTTCCGAGGCCAATTATCCATAAACATTACTCCCCAAATACATCGGTCCTACACCCATTTGATATTCAATTATATGAATTGTACCTTACAGTAGATTTTGAGCTCCAGTCTTTAGATATACTGCAGCAATCTTATTTATTAAAAGAATTTATCACTTTTAAAAAAAATTTATTTAGGTGAAACATTGATCAATCGGTATATTACATGATATGAATTAGATGTACCAAAAGTAGATGAAGAGTCAGTTTCATCAAGAGCACGTCACAATAACCTGCCCGCACCTTATTTTTTATCTCCATTCTTTATGCAATATCCTGCTATAATTGTTCTAGTTTACTGAATATTTCTAATTCGCATCAATTTTGAAAACATAAATAATTGTGTTAAATTTTGAAAAAATTATTACGACTTCACGTATTTCAATTTAATGATAAGAAATATCGGGTGGTCCGGACCAATAAGTCCCATCCCTAGCTTTTCCGTACTCTTTTTTTGTGGAAATAATGAGTAGCCCATTTGGTAGCCCACGTAAACATGTTGTTACGTAAAAGCTAGCACAACCTTAATGGGGGAATCTAGGACCATATTTAGGATGGGTGGTGGAAGGCAATTGGCAATGGTATGTTACACCACATAAGCTAGTGTATGTTTAGATACCGATTAATGAATTAAGAAATTTCGAATTCGAATCATTAAAAATATAATAAAATTAATAAATGCTGAAAGATTTCGCATTTCAAAATTATATTTAGTTTAAATTTATATTCATCTGTTTAGTGTATGTTTAGATACCGATTGATGAATTAAAAAAAGCAAGTATTATTGTGACCCAAAAAGTAATAAAGTTGCAAAGGAAACGATCAGATCGGAACGTACGTTGCATCTTTGTCTGCTGAGGAATGGCAAGGCATGGAGAGTTTGAAAATGAAGTGTCCTTGATGGTCACATTCATCTCTAACGTAACTAGCGAATCTAGAACTAACAATTAATATTTAATTGGATCAATCTTGTAGGGTGCCGTTTGAATTCTATTGCCATTTTTTTTTTCTTTATGGACATTATAAAATGATGAAGGATAGCAAATATATGTGGTTGAGTCGTAAGAGCTAGATTCATATCTAGGAAGGATTATTTGTACACAATATTACATTATACGCTTTTTTCTTACCTCAAATCTTTTGCTGGATTTTACCGAGATATGGTTATACCGCTCGCAACCTAAGAGAAAGATATCCTGCATACGGAGTGTGGGGATAGGGAGATATGTATGCATGTAAATATTGGTATATAAAAAATTTCACTTCATAAAAAGAGCTATATACGAATTAATACTATAGGGAACAAAGAAGATCACCATATAAATTCTCTTAGTAAGATATTGAATTGAATATGGTAATTGATATTGAAATAATTTATTTCGATTTATTGTTATCTTTGTTCCTTGTTTTATTACATTTTGATAAAGTTAAAACCTATCCTATCTTTAGTTTGGTAAACATGGTTTGATGATTTTATGTTGAAATTATTACATTACTTTAATTTACGAATATTTACATCGATAATAGATAGTTTATTTGGCTCGGTAATTTTTGTTGAGCCTCTCTGATCAAGGAGAAGTAGAGGTTACCCCAATCTCCAAATAAACCAATTGATTTCTAAAAATGAAGCACGCAGTATCTTCCTTCAAGATTTTGTTCATGACATTCGGGACTCATTTAGTATTATTTGCTCATATGAGGCCTACAAGATGCATTCGAAGTCAATTAGCTTACTTTCCTCCATTTAGTAACCCAATAAATTCACAAGGCCCAAGAAATTTCATTCAATTTCTGGGATCCTGCTTCACAGTTTCCATGAGGGGGACTTGGGTTACTGCATTCCAGCCCAATTTCCAAAATTGAGCATTCCAATTTTACTATTTTCGACGTTTTTAGCTTCATTTTGGTTTGGGAAAATGGATTTTCTAACATTTATGTCCGTGATCGCACGACTATCAGTTCTATGATTTGTAAGATAATATTGTTCAAATCATTATCATCACTTATTTTAATTGGTAAGCATGAACTTTTCAATCTAAAATTATAAATACTAAACAAATTATCTTAAAATTTTGAATTAAATATATAAGTTTTTTTAATTAGGTAGCCCACATGTGATTAGATTGACTATTAAATAGTTCATAGTGTGATTAAATTCATACTCTTGTGAGGTTGAATGTCTAAAAAAATGTAAAACATTTCTAGTTAGAATTCAATATTCTTAATTAATAGTCAACTGACTAGAACTCAAGTAATATTTAAATCCTTGATTAGTATTCAGCCCAGGTCAGGCAACTGTAAGATAAGGTGGTGACACGTGCGACAAAAGTTACATTAACGATGAATGAAAGAAGCTCCAATTTTACAGTTTCCTGCATGACCCAGATATATAAAATAATCGTTTCAAAAAATAGAAACATAAAATAAACATCGAAATCAGGTTTCGTGCTTGTGGGGTTGTTTCTTCCGCATGCAATTAATTAATTAATTAATGAGACCGAGGCCAGCCATGTGAAAGAACATTCTTTTGAGATGGTGGTGCCGTAAACTGTAAAGAGGAGGAAGAGAGGAGGCGAATGATTCATTTCAAAAACATTTAATGTTGCTTAAACTATTTAAGTTACAAGTTCGCTTTATTACCATATCATATGGATTGTTTGCATCAAAGTTTTTTATTAGGTGCTAGATATTTTATTTAATCTATAATTAAATGTATCTGCTAATTTCAATTATTTTTAGTTATTACATGTATCATGTCGCTTCAATTTTTATTGGCCGCAATGTATTTTTTTTTTGAAAAGTACATATATTAAAATGCCATAGAATATACAAGTCTACTTAATGTGATATTCTATCAGTCATAGATAGTCACAATGTATTTTACTATGTAAATAAAAAAAAACTAACTATTCTTCACATATTTGTTTATATTAAATATAGAAACTCTAATATTGATCTCAGAATTTTACTATATGTTATATGCAAGTAAATGTTAGTGCTTTTAGGCGTTGACAGGTTTTCGAACCGTGTATAGGAGTTATACAAATTCAATAACTACGAATATAATCATTAGTATAATAATCAATTTTATAAGTATATGTTTGTGCCAAATAATTTCATCATCTATTTAGTTTAATGCATTACACAGTGGACCATAGCTCAAAAAATCTTCTGAAGGCCCAAATTGTAACTCTTACTCTACTCGGGAAGTTCTAAATGTGCCAAACTTGGGCCGATACTCTCGCTCTTTGGGCTGATCGTTAGAATTTTCGCCGACTTTTTGGGGGAGAAAGCACAAATACAATACGTGAGAAGAATTCAATCGATCTTAATGCAAGCCATATTATAGACAAATTCCATGCCTTATCTCTCAAAATAATTACATGTAGCTCGTCAACAAGTGTAACTAATTAGCTGTCATATATCAGCTCGTGTCTCTCAAATTGGTACAAAAAAGTTCTTTTAAATTTGAATTGAATGATTTGGCAGTTGTTTAGATAACGATAGATTTTGATCAAACAATATACTAGCCATTTACTATACTAAATTTATTGACTGTCTATTGATTTCTATGTAAGTTACCATTGAAACAACAAGAAGTAATAAAAGTCGTAGAAGATAGAACTTATTGACTGCCTATTTTTTTCTCATTGGCTTGTAATTAACCTTTCAAACAGATAATCGATGTTTGTTGAAACGATGAGATGCTAATCATAAATGCATATAGTTTTTTTTTTCAAATTTTGCGACATGTTTTGTCTATCTTTTTGTCCTCAATTTCCATGGATAAGAGCAAGACAGCAAATATTGAGCTCCTCCACTTGTGTCTGCCTTGTCGGTCAAAGCAAAACGCAATCATCTCCTAGCCAATCGACTATGTCCCTATTTAAGGGAACTCAATATCCTTGGAATATTTTTTTGACAAATAACTATATTACTCATAAAAGGTGAAAAATATTTACACGGGTAACGACAAACAAAAGGAAGAAAGAAAAACAGAAGCCAAACGCAAGGGTGAAAAATATCCTTGAAATATCCCGAGACAGTAAAATTGATGGAAGAAATTAACAAAGATGTTGAAGGAAATAAAAACAACGTACAGTTTAATATATTGTCCTTTAATAATTGGATAAATATTATTCATTTCATTACAGGAGATTATGCAGAATCATTTTCCCAGCATTTGAACAACATATGTGGTTGATACATAAGTTGCATTTCTTATGCCAAACTTAAAGAGTAAATGTCAAAACGAAGAAACGTATGTGGCAGATTGATAAAGAGAGAATTTCACAAAAAAGTTGTTCATTAGTTATTAATTTGGTCTAAAACTCCGAAGGAGTTTGGCAACTAAGATTTAATTTTGTATTTCGAAAATTATTTGGATGATGGAGGAGATTAATGTTACATATCTCATGCAATTAGTGGTGATCGATCATCTTTGTTTATTTTTAAGGAGATATATATGTTTATCTACTAATAGAAAAAAATGATGAAAGCCTAAATCAATATATGAAAATTGAATAGATACCATGTATACATTACAACGGCATATCGTATCCATCTCCATCCCCATTGTACTATACACAAAAATATATAGATATATGTACTTTACTTGTACCAATCGATTATATCAATATAAAAACTATATTATTATATATCAAGCACCACTTGATTAATTAGTTAATTAGTCTACAATGTTCTCTAAATCAACGAATAATCAACGAGCAGTGGAGGGTTGTCTCGAATTTGGTCTATGAGCCCCGACCTTATCTAACAAAGCAACCATGGCAGTCTCACCGACGGCCGTGGTCGCCGTAGTTGTTCTGGTTGGGGCCACCTTTGTAGTAGTGGTAGTCACACGCTCGCACCTCGGACACATTGACAGAGTAGAAGCTGGAAGAGGTTCACAAGAATGAGGGGATATAACAGTTGGAGGCCCCACCTTCATGGCCCTGAGCTCCTCTACTTCTCTTTGCAGCCTCCTGTTTTGCTCTGTTAGTGACCCAAACCACCTCTTCAGGTACTCACATTCCATCTCTGTTTGCTTGAGCTTACTCCTGTAATGTAAACAAAACAGATGTTTCGAGTTCGAACCTTAAAAATATAAACTTTAAAAATGCATGTGCACACGAATGATTGAGAATTAGGTTTTAGTTGGTAGCCATAACATGATTCATTAAATCCATCTCCATCCTCTCATGTGATGCAATCAATTCATTAGATCGGATATTAAAATAATCCCTCCACGCAGAGGTTAATTAATGACATATTCAATGCATTTGGTTACGGTAATAAATGATCTACGACCCCTTTTCACCGATCAACAATTCCCAACTTATTTATTGGTATATGATTTATTAAGATTTTCCGTTTCCTCTTTTGATCTGTTCTTCAGTTTTCTTTTGCGTTAATAAATACCTATGTTATCCGGGAATTGTACTAAAGTACACAATTTTGGCTGTACTAAATTTATTTATAACCAATATGTATATAAAGTCAAATGCATGGCTAGTCCAAGGAATAATGAATGGGTCAAAGATACCATTTATTAATAGACTCCAAGAAACTGCAACGGACAATCTGCGTCCTCCCTAAGTGCTGCCTTTAATGGCCTAGCACATACATCATGTGTTTCTTCGGTTTAAAACCGTTGTCTAATTAATTTATATTTGAGTTGTATATTCAAATGGGAAAAAGAATATAAAATATCCAATATAATAAAAGAAGGTAACCTTATTTATTAATTGATCTATATTAGAAGTATGCATACATGTAATTATAAATATAAAAAGACAAATGCATGGATAGTCGAAGGAATAATGGGTCAAAGAAAACATTTAATTTGGGTCATGATCACCAAGTAGCACACGAGGCGAAAGGGCGCCCCACATGAATCTCGAAACCAACAATTAATTTAAAAAATGCTAGTTTTTGGTTTATACCGTATCCTAATCTGTTACACCAATTATTATTTTTACAATTTAGAGCAATTAATTTAAAAATAAAATAGATATAATTTTTTAAAAATGATAATTTTTTAACAAATTAAGAATCCAAACTTAGGATTTTGTTAAATTAGAATAACATGGTATGCCCATTTTGTCAATGATGGTTGGTAGTATCATTAGATGGATATCTGGGAAGATAACACATAAATTATTTTATTTGAACTGTACAACTTCCTATTCTCATGAAATAACATCATCATTAATTTCTCATAAACATGTTGAGCAACCTGTCGATCACGTGTCTTTCTTCCCAAAAGGGGCAAAGGATCAATAAAGAAACATTGTTTTCTTTCTTATATATCGTTTTTCATTTTTAAAAATCCTTACATATATTTTGTTTTGCGAGGTTCATTATATTATTTGTCTAGCTATTATTTTTGTAGAAGAAAATTTGTATTCGGAAATCTAACTAGTTAAATAATACAGGTTGGAATATTTGAATAATGAAAAAACGTTTCTGATATTTAACTTTAATACACTTATAATAACTCAAATTTGATGCTTTACAATTAAAATAAAATAATTCAATTATATGTTGATCTAAATATCTAGGAGTTTCTTTGTCTAGCTAGTTAAAAGATGCCACCTAGAAGTTTCTCAGTTTTCCCTAATAACCTGGCAGTTATCCAGTGGGACGTATATATATCCTACATTAAATTATGTTATTAATTCTACGAGAATGAGAACGGCCTGAATTATTTCGAAAAAATATTTCAGATTCGTGTAAGGTTATTTTCAATACAATGGTTACATATAACATATTCATGAAACCCAGCGCATATACTTAAAATATATAAAAAAAATATACTGGACCTAGCACATATACTTTAAAAAAAGATATATCTCCTTTCGAAAAACAAAATATATAACTAGATATTTGTCAAGTTGCTTGCTCTCTATTATATAGTACGGTAATATACGGCCAGAACCCGATTTTGACTATATACTTGTGGCGTTATATGTAATATATATTTTTATATCAACTTTGAAATCTATCACAGTCAACTTCAATCCCAAACCACCAACAAAATCATCCGAAGGTCAGGATATATCCATGTATATGTGGTTTTAAACTTATCTATTTGACTAACTTGAACATACATATATACATATATACACATATATATATATACATATACATATATATATATATACATATATATATATGTATATATATATGTATATACACACCTGTATGGACAAAAATAAAAGTTAATTAGAATGATTACGAACCTGGCCCGTCGGTTTTGAAACCACACCTCCACTTGCCTTGGCCTGAGCTTTAATTGCGAAGCCAATTCCTCTTTCTGTCTCTGGACAACAGAATTCTCAGGTACACACACAATTTTTTTTTTCTAGAAAATTTGTATTGGAGCCCAAAACATATTTGGATTACGTTAAATTAATCTAGTAGTACTGAAAATGAAATTAATTACTTACAGGGTTTAAGGTGTGATGTTGCCTGAAACTTTCCTCAAGGAGACGAGACTGATCCTTTGAGAGGCGAAGTTTCTTGCGTGGTGGGCCACCGTTTATGGTGTTTTCTTCTTCTTCATCATCTTCTTCTTCTTCTGTAGGCATTTGGTTTATATCCAAATCTCTAACTCCAAATCCCTCCTTTCCTGTACACATAATATATATCAAAATTTTTACCAAAGTATATATATCTTATTTCGAACTAGATTAGTCGATCCGATATGTCTTAAGAAAACAACAACCTTGGCATGCAAGAGATGGGAGTGGGTTGTGGATATAACTGTAACTAAACATGACCATCAAATGATAATAACCTTAAGAAAGTGGATATTACAATTACCAGATGAAGAGAAGCCAGGCATGGAAATGGTCAACTCCAAGCTTGAAGATATTGTGGGTGACATAGCCAGTACAGGAGAAGATAAAAAATTTTGAGCCAAGGATAAAGAAGAAGAGATCAAAGGATCCTAATTTTAACTGGACAAAAGGTGAGAAATCGAGAAAAGGTTTTTGGGATCTTCTAAAGATATGGAAAGGAAAATAAAGTTGAACAAAAGAGAGGAGGAGAAAAGAACACAAGGAACAAAGGTGGGACAAATGAGAGACAGAGTTGAGTATGAAATAAAGGAGGAGAAATAGGGTTGTTGGCTATAAATTAAGGTCAAATAAATTATTCTTTTCTATATGTTTTTTTCCTTGGAAATAATTGTTTGTGCTGACTTTTTGTCCAATTTTTTTTTTTTGAATTTTAAGTTTAATTAATTGTACTTCAATTTTCAAAAACTTTAAGTTTTATTTATTTTCACAAATAATGAATTCAAACTACCGAGCTCTTAAAACAAAAGTAAAATCCATTACGACCAAGTTATTTTCGGGGTCCACTTTCGGCTTTCTTGGGTTAGGGTTTTTGACTGTGGTCGTCAAGTCAAAGGGTCTGGCCCCTTGTGATGGAGGGATGGATAATACGTGCCAGGATGATTAGTCGGATTGAATATTTTGACGGTATGGAAGTACCAGGCAGGTTCTCTGTTGAAAGAGAGGAGAGAGAGTGGAGATCAAAAATTAATCAAGACATATTATATATGCTCCATGGTTGTCGGTCCAAAGGTCAGGTGTGGAAATGATTGGAAGCCTAGACTGGGATGGAGGCCTTTTGGGCATTTACTTAATAATTCACTTATATAAACTGCAATCAAAACCAACTTTATGCTATGGATAGGCTATATTAATCTATCATATGTAAATTATCGAGGAGGTAAATCAATTAACAAATATTTTAGATTAATTAGAAGTTTGGGTTCAAATTTGATTACTAAAATATGACTGCGATAAATTTTGGTTTAAGAGAATTTTGTCGTGGTTTATGTTACGATTTGGCTGACATTTCAATTAATAATATTCAAAAGGTAGTTTTGACCAAAAAAATCTACCATTCAGCGAGATGATTTTTTTATTATAGTTTTTTGTTGTTAATTTTTCTTCTAGTCATTAATAACAAGTCAATTCTTTTGCATTTACCATAAGTGCACTTGCTAATAAATAATATACGTTTGTTTTGACTATTTAATTTGAGCTAAATATTGACCATGACAACGGTTCTTTTGTCTGACGTTTCCTTAGATACGCCAGGAGAGGTCATGCTAATTACTTTAATGAGATCATAAGTAATTAAAAAATTTGAAGTCGGGAGATATTTAGCGTATAAATTGTTTTCGTTCCATGTGTTGTGCAGACGAATATGATCAAATTTTATTACGAATAATTTTCTCAAAAAAATTATATTCATAAGATTTCATAGAATTCAAGTCTCCACCGAATCACAATATTTTAAACATGTATTTTGGGGATATATAAACGTCAACACATGGTACGATGAATTAAATGATCTCTTTGTCTCCTTCTTTCCCTGTACAGAAGATGGGAGAAAATTGTAACGCATGTTCACACACATTAATGGAATTAGGAGAAGACATTTAATGTTGGGGGAATATGGAGATTGGAAAGAATCAATAAATATATCTACTGCTAGAAACTGCACGCTTCATGTCGCGATTCCATTTTTTAGTTCTGCAATAGTAACTATGTTTTTGGGACCATTCTTTAATAGGGGTTTTAGGATGCTTTAATTAGGTTACCTGGCACTGGTTAGTAAACATACTTGTCACTGTAAATGGGATATCTGCTGAATTGCTCCCTCAAACTTGTTTTTTACCATTTTAGTTTCTAAATTTACTGACTCCAACCATATAACTTTCCTTGAATTAAACGACCCATGAGCTCTTTTTTTTCATATAAAAGACCATTAACTGATGAATGTGATATATATCCTAATTGATATAAAATCCATTCCAAAAAACACCCACCCAAATTACATCTATAATGGTACGAACCATGAGGCATAACAAATTCTACTTTTGAATAAGAAGATATATGTAATCCTTACTACTTCATAACATTATTGTAAAGGTACGAGATGCCCATGACGACTCTGAGAAAAGGTAAAATAATCATAATTTTATAATTTTCAGACTTGGACTGAGATGTAAATTTTGTGCTCCGACAAATATTGGGTGTTGATCAGACGTGACAATCACTGAAGCACAAGATTTAAAAAAAAAACACAACATAGTTGTGCATTGACTAAAAACTTCTAACATGTAGCCGCCACCGCAATATATACTCTGACCACTATCACCTTCTATGCCTCAATTATACGACTTTTTTGGCGTTTATATATGTAACTGCTACAAAATTTGTTCAGCTAAACAAATGCTAATTCGAAGTTACGGCGATTAACGATATGTGGTAATCTAACTATTTCTTGTTAAATAAATGCATAGTACCATAATTTTAATTAATTTTAATCTTGTCAGATTTCATGGCATCCAATCTTTACGAATGGTGAAGTAGTTTATAAATATTGAAATCGTATAGGTTGAAATCACGGCTTTGTGGGCCCTACTGAAAAGATTGTAGGGGAAAGGAAACCCCGCCGTGTGCGGGGCCCCACAGATTGTCTGTGTGTCCTGGCTTTCACTTGGGGCATTCCACAAAAGCTTTGTATCCCTTGTTATCTTAGTGGAGGGCAAGAGGGGCCCACCCCATTACATTACATAAATTTTTTTCCTTTTTTATAATAATATTTTTTAACTAATGAAAAATACTTTAATTTAATTTGAATTAAGATTGATATCCACACACACGCATCTGTCACAAATTTATTTGATTTTTTTTATATTATCGTTTCATTTTCGAATATCATTCTTTCTTTATGGGTTGAGGAACTAGAGGGTAGGTGAGTCTTAGAAACCAAAGTCAGAAATTGGGGATTTGTGTGTGTGGGTTGATGATTAGGAGAAATATCAACCCGCTTAGTACGGGGATTTGGCCTTTTCTCCGATTTTGTAATGATTGTCACAAGTGATCTTGGAATAAGCTAGGCAAAGCTTGGAATACTTCTTACACGGCGAGATGTTTCCAATGCCTACCCCTTGCCAACAACACAAATCATTAAAATTTTGTCCTGGTGTAATATTGACCGGTTTCATCTGTATCAAAAAAGTTTCGTATTCCAACAATGTATATAAAGTTGTGGTTAATTTGGCAGGCTAAACTTAGCATTCTGATACGCTTAATAATCACGTTCTACTCAGATTTAAACTAATTAATCATCACCACCGCATGTATAGTTTAATGAAAACGTTCTCAGTTCTTAAGCATGAGATGAGAGGATCGAATTCCATTACCGTTCAGATCTGGAATTGTGGAAACAATTTAAATTAACCCAAAAAAACTAATTAATCATCTATTAGGCGACTTCTACGCACAAAAGTACTACATTATTAGGAATGGCAGAATGGGTCATGTCCAACCCGTTTGAACTGACCGGAAAAATGTCGGCTCAATGTTAGGTGTAGACTGATACGCTTTTTCTTCCAAAAATTTGACAAACGCCTTAAACTTCTTAGACCGTTTTCAATAGCATGATGAAGGTTGCTATGATTTATGAACATCCATTTCGGATACATGTTTCCGGTTCTCCTCTATTAGTCCAATCATGCTAAAAATTATTTATTGCAGAATTTACATAAGGCGAGAAAATGAATTTAAATATGAAGTGACAATTTTGAAAAGAAATATTCTCTCGATTTGATTAGAGAATTATTTTATTATTTGAAATTTTAGGAATAACATTTTTGACCTGATCTTTAAAAAATAGGCTAATAAAAATAATTTATTTCCTAAGTTTTAGGTTTTTTATTTATTTATAAATAATTACTTTTATAAAGGATTGTAATTTTCATTTCTATCACTAAAATTAATTACTTGTATTATTAATCACTTATATGCAGAAAAGGGCTTTATGTTCTCATCACATTGTCTTTTCTATCCTCTTTGCTCTAATGACAATTTCTACTACTTTCTAAACCCCTTTTATCTTCTTTGAAAAACACCATCCTCGTTCGTTCCATTCTTCCGTCCTTCTATCAGTTAATTTATTTGCAAAGCCCACCAACACAAAAAATAAAGCGAATAGAACGTTGACTGACACTGGAAAAAAGATAAATAATGTTACATGAGCTGACTAAGAGAAGAAGTTGCCAACTACAACATGCACAAAATCGGCCGATGCAACATATTTAAGATGTTTGAAGCTGACCCAAAATTTCCGAGAGGCCGATCTCAGTCGCCAAGAAGACATAGCGGCTGTCTCATGCTGAGCTCTGCTTTTAGTGCTGGATATTTTTCCAGATCGTGAGAATGGCCAAGTATTTTCTGCAAGCAAAGCAAAACAAAACAAAGAAATTAAGTTCAGCATCAATAGATGTGAGCCCCGACACAATGTTCTTCGACTTCGAACCAAGAAGTTGCTGCAATCCACGAGTCTGTGATCTAAATTCATAGCATATCAATCTTCAGCTCAAAGCAAGCAGAACACCAAATAAGAAAGCCCAATCAAGAAATCAATGTCGAATTAGGTTTTTGTTTTCAACCACGCTTTAGGAAGCTAGAACTAATGTAAAACCCATCCTCTTCATAATTTTCGTTCAGATGAATAGCATGAACAGCTAGAAAGTTGTTGGACAACATGCTCCATGTGTAATTTTTATATATAGGTATCTACGTAATGAAATTGAAATATGAAATCTTACCAGTGCAGCAGCATGTGCTTCCTGCAATATGTTACCATCCATTTCCAACCGGGCAACCGGGAACTCTGGAAGATGTCCCGACTGCTTTTTGCCAAGCAAGTCCCCTGGTCCACGTACAAGAAGATCCATATTTGCCAAGTAAAACCCATCTGATGACTTCTCAAGAAACCTCAAGCGATTAAGACTAGCGGCCGAAGCTGCAAGGAATATACATTTGGACTTTCTAGCTCCACGTCCAACCCGTCCTCTAAGTTGGTGCAACTGAGCCATACCAAATCTCTCGGCATTCATGACAACCATCATAGATGCTTCAGGAATATCTACACCGATCTCTACAATTTGCGTTGAAAGTAGTATCCGAGTATCTCCAGATCTAAATGATCTTAATGCTTCGTCTTTATCAATCCCCTTCATTCTGCCATGCAGCAGCCCGCAATTGTAACCCTGAAACCGATTCGATATAGCCTCAAACTCGCCAGAAGCAGCACGTAGCTGGGGAAGTTGCTCAGACTGTTCAATAACTGGGTACACAAGATATATTCTTCCACCCACTTCTAATTCTTCCCGCATCATCTGCCCCAACATCAGAAATATCTTAGCCAGCATTCTGTCAGTTGGAATAAGGTAAAGACAAGAAACAGCAAAGCGAACAACATATATAAAATAGCTTACAATATTTTTTTGAAACAAGGACAAAGATAGACCTAAATGGCCTCGGCAAAGCAACGAGGTAAACCAAGTTGGGTAACCATGGACACAGCAATGCTCAAGCAAGAACACACACACTCTGCCGGAAGACATTTATAAAGCACTGAGACACTGCAAACTCTCTAAGGAGTCTCAGACCTATAGAAGAAAATAACTAGAGTACAGAAAAGTCAATTCAGTTCTAGTTGAATGGTAACAGAAAACAAGGGCAGTTAAAAGCCTGTGTCGGTCCCCGATGGAGACAATGAAGCTCCCCAACTATTTGCTACAAAAGTAGATTGTTTGCAGCTAGTTTATACCCTCTCAAGCTCATTTTTTTTTCTTTCGAGTTTCACATCTTCAGATGCAACTAATTCCTTTTTCATTTGAACTTATTCATAAGCTATCATATTTTTCTGTGAATTCATATGGCCAACCTTGGAAAACCACCTAGGAAAGCTGTTAGCTGTAATTATCAACTTACACTGATATTTCCTACTATAGCTCTTCCACACAAAAAGAACACGATGGATTCTCTTAGTTGCTTTACTAAATATGTGCAAGTCTCTGTATTTTAAAGCAAAATATATGCCAACAACCAAAACAGCATTTGGTCAGATTGCTTTCCTTCTCTTTCATTTGAAGAATAAGTTATATTGCTTTCCAGAATAACAATTGTATTCATATAAGATAGAAGGCCAGGAAGCCTTTGTAAAGGACAAAATAACCCACCCTGTATACATCCTCGTAGCCATCCGAATTTGCTACCTTGACATACGTTTCAACAGGAATCCGGCCCGGGGGCAAGTCAGTTATCTGACAAACAGAACACCATGAAAAGCAGAAAAAAAATGAGTTGCGTACAAAAAGCATGTTTGGCAAGTACAGCTGTACCCTCTTAATAGCAAATGTGTCCACTGATTCACGGTCATCATTGCTTTTAGTGAATGATAATTAATAGAAAGTAAAAATAAGCATGAAAGAAAGAGTTTCATTTTTTTGAAGTTATAGGATCTTCATTTGCCAACAAAGTTCTCTGGTTTTTTTCCATTACTTCTCACAACTCAAAAATGAATATAGCTCCAGGCCTGAAACATGTATATTGTTCATCAAACAGATGCATTAAAAGTGCTAATATTTGGGTTCATCTCAAACTCAACTGGAACAGATGTTTCTCAAAATATCCAACAAATGGAAAGGCGGAAAGATTTACTTGTGTTAGAGACATGTCCCCATATAGTGCCAAAGCTAGCGTCCTTGGGATGGGAGTAGCTGACATTGCAAGAACATGGGGAGCCATGTAGCCATCAACCTTTGAGGACTCATCTAAACTGGAAGCTGATGTTCTAGGGTTTGAAGAGCTGACAAACAGCTGCAGATATGAGATTGTCAGTCGCATCAATTTCTAAGTTTATAGAAACAGCATAATGTAACAGTATATTGCAAGGCTGCATCAACAAATTCTGTCACAAATAAGACCACATACGTGATGAACAATCAAATGCAGTTGGAAGATTTTAGGTTAGCCTGTAGCTGGAAGGTGACTCGACTATTGGTGCAAGATGCTCGTTCTTGCATACTTTGTTTTGGTGCTTCTGTGACACGAAAGTTTCCTCGAACTTAGATGGTGATGAATTATCTTCCAGTTTTCCTTTCTACCACATTACGTTTCAGTAGTCTTGCCAAGAGACTATTAGACTAAGCAAGAGCATTATGATACTTGTCCAGCTAGAGAGGGGGTGTTCATTAATATTTATGTTCACATCTCCCATGCTTACAGTGCACTACATAATTCCTTACTTTAAGATAAAAAGGGAGATGAGAAACTTGAAGAACCTTTTCCCTAAAGTAGGGGAACTTTTAAAACCAACAATGATTTATCACCAGCTTTGCTTCTCTCACCCAATTAGGCTGAAGACGGGTGGACCCAGAGAAAGATACTGAAAACTTGGGAACGCTTATACCCTCAGAGGCATACTACTCTATCATTGACTTTCGGAGGTGAAAAGTGAAAACCTCGAAAATGGATGTGTCTACGGAGAACCAGATTAATTTTGGTAACAATTTCTTTCTAAAAGGAAAAACTGGATCAGGAACAGAGATTGGTTGATGCCAGACTATTATTGTTGCATGTTGTAATTGAAGCAATCTCAAACAAAGTAATGGATAAGAAATTTCTGCAATGCAAAAATAAAGAACAATAGAGATTAAAAGGAAATCAGTTGCTAGCAAGTATTCCAAATTGGCAACATAAAAATGCTATCAGAGGGAAGAAGGAAGAACATATTTTCCTGGAAGACAACCTTACTGTTAAACCTTCCTCTCTGAATCACGCCAAACAAATGTTGTTCATCGACTACAGTGATCCGTAAGTTGGAAAATTCCAATTTCTCAGAGATCAAACTCGTAGTTCCAATCACCATGGAGGTCGCCCCATTTCTGATATCCTGAGAAAAAAAGTAAGCACTTAAAATCTAAAAGCTGATATGCTAAACAAGTATAGGAAGATGGCATTGCATGCCTCACGAATCATCCGTTTCTCTTTAGCCGATGTGGAGCCAGTCAATAGAGCAACAGAAGGTTTTGACAAGTTGTCCTCCATTTTCCCCAGCATATTGAGCAAGTGTTCATAATGTTGAATAGCAAGCAACTCTGTTGGAACCATGAAAGCTGCCTACGTGACATAGTACCCACTCAGTATCATGAAACAAAATATGACAGATTAATATCATAATTCTAATCTGATGCCAGAGAGGCTCTATTTGTAAATGTTGTACATCAAAATCATGAATCAAAATATTTTACTCATGGTAAGGAAGTTGAACGAGTGGGTGTCTATATTGTCTTTTACATGGAGATATGAAATTTGTATACTTCAAATCAGATAGAAAGAAACTGAGACATCATCTGACTAACCTGATAACCAGAACCAATAACTTCCATGCAAGCGAGGAAAGCTACAACAGTTTTCCCACAACCAACATCTCCCTGAAATAAGCAATTTTTTTGGCAAGTATTGTTAAACTAAATTGTCTGGAAAACTGAAAATTAGATGCTCACAACAACTTTCCCAGTAAAACTTCAGACTAAACTTTGATCTGCCTGTTTTCTGGCCGATAAAGTTTTTCATACTGAGTGCCCAATCTGTGAATATATAGACAGAACCACTGATATATACCTGCAAGAGTCGATTCATCGGAACAGGTCGCTTTAGATCCCATATGATTTCTGATATGGCACCTAGCTGGCTTGGTGTAAGGGAATACGGAAGAGAGTGGAAAAAACTCCTTGTAAGGTCAGACCAATCATCCATATGGACGGCATTCATTACAGGTTTCCTGCACTTCTCGAGTACTCCCTCTTTCTCCAACAAAGTGCCAGCACCTTCAAGCATTTGGTACAAGCGTCCCAACTGCAAAGAGACGTAGACTCAGATCTTTCAACAGAACCCAAATTGATAAGTGAAATATTACGTTTTATCAGCACGGCATCTCTAAAGAATATTCCTGATTATGCTTAAACAATAAACCTTGTCAAGAACTTAACAATCATTGTTATGAGGGAATTAGAGAAATACAAAAGGAATTTCATGGAGTGTCCATAGAACCATCATAGAAAGTGTAAGATTTCATTCTGTTCATACATACTATGGATATGGGAATAACACGACCAGCTAAATCAACTCGTAAAATTCCAACCTTGTCAAGAACTTACCTGTATGTACAAGAACTCGTCAAATATAAGCCTCTTGCGAGCCAGGTCAGCCTCTCCTATACTGTTTGGCCGATGTATCCCATTGAAAGCCTACAATTACAATAAGAACGAAGGTTTTAAATACACCTTGGATAAGTCTGGAGACAATGCAGCGGTATATTGGAAACTGAAAGATATCAAACTAAGGATTTAAGTACCATATTCCGGGTTGCATTATTCTCTATCTAGTATCTACCTCATTATATCTTCAAGAGAACCCTCTCGCAATAAAGGACCAATCATGACATGCATGCCACAAGTTTATCGGATGCCTAAAGCAAATATGATGAACTTATAGAAGGAAAGGATAGCTTGCAGCTTGTATCCATGGATGTAACAGAACAATCATTTGAGTGAAGTCATACTGAAAATGAGGCAACGTAACGACCAAATGAGCAAATTGAATAATGTTTATCAAAACCTATCTAGTATGATTCCATGGCTGTAAAAAGACATGGCCTTTTAAGTGAAGCCATACTGTAGCAAATGATGCATCAGGACAATCCAATGACTAAATAGCATAATGCCTTATCAAAATTAATCTGGTGCAATAGTTTACATCATGAAGAAGCGGAAGATTAAATTCACGGATGACAAGCTCTGGTACAGGATCAACATCAGGAGGCAAGGTTTGCACAGCTCTGCCAAATGTGCAAAAGGTTTTCAGTTACTAGCGGCATAAAATGATATTAAAGAAAAAACAGATGTAGCAAACATATATAACCGAAAGCACAAAAACATAGGGATCACTTTAAACAGCATAGACTGAGACAAAGGAACAGGTCAGTCTTTCCAGCAAGAAATTTTGACAACAAAAGATTGCTTTCAACATATATTTAAAAAACAAATCTGAGACTCAATCATATGGCAGGCAGGTAAAGTGGATTTGATGTCAGAGATCTCTGATACAATATTGTTGAATTAATTGAGTGAGTTTTATGCTGATTTATGCTATGCTGTGCAGGTTCTTCTCTATCTGTTCTTGCTGATTCAAAGTTTATGATCTGATCTGCTGTCTGTAGCTGATCCGTTTATGTTCATGTTCTTTCCTAAGTTCTTAGTGCTTTAGAATGTTCCTAGTTACTCTTCTAGTTCAGTAGTTATGGGTTTGTCCTAACTGCTGTCCTTGTCCCTGTAATTCTTGTTACCAATATAGCCATTGCAACGGCTATGAAGCTGTCACTTCTGACAGCTTCATGTCTTCAATGTTGCCTTATATACCTCTTAAATGAGATGAATAAAAAGTTAATGCAGTTGATTTCATTCAATTCTTACCTCAACTGTTTTCACATGGTATCAGAGCACTGATTCATCAAAAACCCAGAAAATGTCCACCAACCAAAACCCAGAAACTGTAGCTACTGCAGAAACCACAACAACCAGCAACCAAAAACGAATCACAGCTATCGAGAGTGAGAGTAGCACACATTTAAAATTCATTCCCTCTCTGCTAAATGGGCAGAACTATTTGTCATGGGCAAAAGCTGCCAAAATGACATTGAACACCAAGCATATGCTTTGGATACGTCAATGGAAAAGATGCTTAACCTCTTGATAAAGAGAGTGAAGAATTCGAAGTTTGGGAAGCTAATGATCAACTTGTAATAAGATTGATTCATAGCGCCCTTGAACCTAAGGTCTATGATATATTTGCTCATGCAAATACATCAAAAGACCTCTGGAATGCGCTGGAAAAGATGTATGGCAATAAAAACAACCTTTTTAAGGTTTATGAGCTCAAGAAGAAGCTTGCTAACTGCAAGCAAGGAGATGTCTCATATATTGAGAATCTTGGAAAAACACATCAGTTGTGAAATGAGCTTGAAATATACAGGCCACCTATTTTTGACATTGTAACCATTCAACTCAGGCTTGAGCAAGACAAGATTTTTGACCATCTTGCTTGTCTAAAGCCTGAGTTTGAAGGTTTGATAGATCAAATTCTCACCTCCTCTGAGATCTCATCTTTTGAAGATGTGAGCTCTAGGATTCAGGCTGAGGAAACTCGTCAGAAAGTCATGCCCAATCCCAAATTGAAGGAAGAAAACACTGATGCCAGTGTATTCTATACAAACCAAAACAGGAGAGTTCCCAATAACAGGGGAAACTTCAGAGGAAGAGGAGGTGGGAGATCCAACTCTAACAGGAACAACACCAACTTGTTCTGCGAAAATTGTAAATAATCTAGGCACACACAAGACAAGTGTTGGTTCTTGTACCCACATCTCAGACCCCAAAAGCAACCGATGGCTAATCTTTTGCTGGTGGTCTTGCTGAGTCTCCTGCTAAAGGAACTCAGCACAAAGACTCTCCTAAAGCTAATGATGTCACTACAGTTGAACTGATTGTGCAGCAAGTTCTACAACAACTTCATAGTTCAAACTTGATGAACAATCAGAGCAACATGCAAGCTCAAACAGAAGAACAGTCAAGTGCTAATCCTCAGGATTTCAGCAACACCAGAGGTAACAATTCCATTCACACTTACTCTACTTTCAGTGGTAAACCTTGTAAGTGGATTGGGGATTCTGGTGCCCGCTATCATATGACCTATGACAAGAGTGATTTGACCAATGTAAACTCTGACTACTGATTTAAACATCTATGTTGCTAATGGTGATCTTCTGTCTTTGTCTGGTCAAGGTGAAAAGTTTTTTTTTTATAAAAAAAAAAGTCAAATGTCTTATTTATTGATAAACTCTCTGCAAAACTAATGTTTGTTAGTGAAATCACTAAAGACTTAGGATGTAGAGTGTGTTGGAGAGTGTCCCACATCGGAAGTTGCATGTGGGATGGGTTGGTTTATAAGGTGGAAGGATCCACCTACTCACTACCTTAAGGTTTTGGGTA
>SOPF01028333.1:394855-426731 GCA_012979155.1 Hypericum perforatum | reverse complement strand
TATAAGGTGGAAGGATCCACCTACTCACTACCTTAAGGTTTTGGGTAGGATATGGAAACTCCAATAGAGTGATTTTTGACCCTGTCCATGTTCTATTTGAGGACATGAAAACAGGGAATTTGATTGGTAGAGGGAGATTGTGCAATGGGCTTTATGTGGTTGATGAAGGGGATGATTTCTTACTTGCATCCACTCAAAGTGATCGTGTTGCTTTGAGTGTATCCACACAAGTGAACCCAGAAACCTGACACTTCAGGCTAGGACACCCCTCGGATGTTGTTTTGAAAAAAAATTTGCCTTGTAATCAGCCCATTGCTCACAATTGTACCAACTGTAAGCTTGCTAAAGCTACTAGACTTGTATTTCTTCTTTCGGATACTGAATACAAAGAGCCTTTTGAACTTGTGCATACTGATTTGTGGACCTCTCCTTGTACTTCTTATGATGGGTTCAAATATTTTGTCACTTTCATTGATCATTTCACAAAAACCACATGGCTTTACTTATTAAAAAACAAAACTGAGGTGTTTTACAGATTTCAATAGTTCAAAAACTTGGTCTCAACTCAGTTTCATAAACAGATCAAGATCTTAAGATCTGACAATGGAACTGAGTACAACAGTGAGAGGAAGATTCGACATTTACTTGAAGTAGCTAGGGCTATTAGGTTTCAAATGAATGTGCCTAAGTCTTATTGGTCTGATGCCCTGCTTACTTCTTGCTATTTGATGAATAAAACTCCGAGTAAGAACTTACAGTTCAAACCTCCTCTAGAGATTCTTCTACAGAGACCTATCAATCAGGATCGCCTCAAGGTTATCGGATGTGTGTGTTTTGCTCTTGTTCCTAGTGTTAGAAGAGACAAATATGATCCTATAGCAGAAAAGTGCATTTTCTTAGGTTATTCCTCTGCTATCAAGGGTTACAAGTGCTTCAATCCTAAAACTAAACAAAAGTATATCTCTCGAGATATCACTTTTGTTGAGTATGAAGCATACTATGGTGACAATTTGCCTGCAGACCATGCTGCTCAGTTTCAGGGGGAGAATCAAGTGAATGAGACTCTTGACATTAACAGAGTACGAGTCTCATATCAAGACATGAATGCTCGAAACTCAAGCATAGATTCTGCAGGACAAGAAGAGCAAGATGTTGCTGAAACACAAGGAACTCAGGAAGAGAATGAAAATCCAGAAGAAGAGTCTGAAACCAGAGACAACTCTGAAAACAGGGTAATCTCTACATCTTATCCTCTAGTTTATCACAGGAACTCAAAAATTCCAAGAGGAAGATTTGGAAACAAGGAGGTATTAGGGTCACAGATCTCTGAGATTAATGCTCCTAATCAAGACAAAGAAGTAAGAAGATCTCAGAGGGTTAAAAAACCTGTGAACTACAAGGTTTACAATGTTAAATTGTACCCTATGTCCAGGTATGTTTCCTATGACTCCATTTCAAGAAAGTTCCTATGTTTCCTAACCACCATTGAATCTGAAAAATAACCAGCAAGCTATGAAGAAGCCAAGAACTTTAAAGTCTGGCAGAAAGCTATGGATGAGGAGCTTAATGCTATTGAAAAGAACAAAACTTGGATTTCTGCTGACCTCCCTGCTGGTAAGAAACCTGTTGGTAGCAAATGGTTATTTAAGATTAAATACAACAATGATGGTTTTATAGAGAGGCATAAGGCTAGGTTAGTTGCTAGGGGCTTCACACAAACCCCTGGTATAGACTATTCTAAGACCTTTGCCCCTGTTGCAAAGATGAACACCATCAGAGTTATCATCTCTGCTGCGGCTAACCAGAATTGGCCTCTCTACCAAATGAATGTGAAGAATGCCTTCCTCCAAGGAGACTTGGAGGAAGAGATCTTCATGGACCCTCTTGAAGGGCATCCTATGATCAAGCTTGGAAAAGTTTGCAAGTTAAAAAAGACCATCTATGGACTGAAGCAGTCCTCTAGAGCTTGGTACCATAAACTGAGCAAAGAGTTGTTGGGCCTGGGATTTCAGAAGTGTCATGTTGATAACACCTTATTTACTATTAACTCTTCCAAAGGAAATGTTGTTGTGTGCATATATGTCGATGATATTATTGTTATAGGAAGCAATCGGATTGGAATTGAGCATGTCAAGACTGCTTTAAAAAGCAAATTTGACATTAAGGACTTTGGCATGCTCAAGTACTTTCTTGGAATTGAGTTTGCTTATTCAGCACAGGGGATTCATATGTATCAAAGGAAATATGTCATAGATATGCTAAAAGAGAAGAAAAAAAAACTGGAGTCTACTCCAGCTGAGACACCTCTTGAGTTTGGTTACACTTTCTCTCTTACTGAAGGCACTCCTCTGCCTAAGATACAAAGCTTTCAAAGGCTGGTTGGTAAGCTCATATACTTGACTATCACTAGACCAAAAATTTCTTATGCTGTGAGCTTGATTAGTCAAGCTATGCATAGTCCTAGAACCAGCCATGTACTTCTTGCTGATCGTATCCTACACTACCTAAAGTCTTGCTCTGGACTTGGCTTGATGATGAAACGTGCTGGCCACATGAATATTACTGCCTTCTCAGATGCTAGTTATGCTAGTGCTCCTGGAAGTAGATCAACATGTAGTTTTTGCACTTTTGTAGGAGGAAACCTTGTCACTTGGAAGAGTAAAAAACAAAGTGTTGTATCCAGATCTTCGGAATTTTTTTTTATTTGGTGTTACTATTCACGAATATTTATCATTTTGGTACTCAACATCCAAAATTATGGAAAGAGTGTCCATGTTGGACAATTTAGATTAAATTTCGGCTATTGAACCAGTAGCCGGGATTTCATCCCGTTTATACCAATAGCCGGGATTTTATCCCAATTTCTAAAATCGGGATAAAATCCCGGCTATTGGATGGAATCCCATGTTTTTGACCAATACACGGGGAAAAATCCCGTTTTTTGGTTTTTTATGTGTAGATCTCAAAAAGTTATGTGGATTAAAAAAAAAATTCTCGAATCGGATATCCGAGCACCAAGATATTGCTCTTCAAAATTTTTTTACATAATCCGTCTTTTGTAAAAAATTTATTCGATTGGATTCAAATTTTGAAGAGCAATATCTTGATGCTCGGATGTCCGATTCGAGAAATTTTTTTTGAATCCACATAACTTTTTGAGATATACACATAAAAAACCAAAAAATGGGATTTTTTTCCCGTGTATTGGTCAAAAACACGGGATTCCAACCAATAGCCGGGATTTTATCCCGCTTTTTGTAGCCGTTTTGAATCCCAGCTATTGGTTAAACTGGGATGAAATCCCGGTTATTGAACCAGTAGCCGGGAAAATTTCTCGAATGTCCACCCTGGACAACTTTTTCATAATTTTGAATGTTGGGTACCAAAATGATAAAAAGTGGTGAAAAGTAACACCAAATAAAAAAAATCCAGATCTTCAGCTGAATCCGAATGTGGGGCTATGGCCCTTACAGCTTCTGAACTGATCTGGTTACAACAACTTGTTACCACTTTGGGTTTTCCTCCTCTACGTCCTATGAATATGTTCTGTGACAATCAATCTGCTATTTACATAGCTGTTAATCCTATTTTTTATGAACGGAGTAAACATATAGAGGTTGATTGTCACTATGTGAGAGAAAAAGTTATCAACAAAGACATTGCTACACCTTATATTTGCAGCAGTGATCAGACTGCTAATATATTCACTAAAGCTCTCAAACCTAGCCAATTCCACTACTTATGCTCCAAGCTTGGCTTATACAATTTGTACAAACCAAGCTTGAGGGGGAGTGTTGAATTAAATGAGTGAGTTTTATGTTGATTTATGCTATGTTGTGCAGGTTCTTCTCTATCTGTTCTTGCTAATTCAAAGTTTATGATCTGATCTGCTGTCTGTAGCTGATCCGTTTATGCTCATGTTCTTTCCTAAGTTTTTAGTGCTTTAGAATGTTCCTAGTTACTCTTCTAGTTCAGTAGTTATGGGCTTGTCCTAACTGCTGTCCTTTTCCCCGTAATTCTTGTTACCAATATAGCCATTGCAACGGCTATGAAGTTGTCACTTCTGACAGCTTCTTCATGTCTTCAATGTTGCCTTATATACCTCTCAAATGAGATGAATAAAAAGTTAATGCATTTGATTTCATTCAATTCTTATCTCAACTGTTTTCACAAACATAGCACGACTTCGATAGACATCACAGATGTAACTGGTAAGACAGGCAAACTCATTATGGAATAAGAAACTAAACTTGAAACTAAATTGATGTTTTATATGCCTAGAAAATCCAAATTGCCTGAAAGAGTTTGGGCCTACATTATGAGGCAAGGGGACCGTCAAGCTTTTTATGTTAACAACTCAAGAAGTGCTTGTACTATAACAATATGTGTGTCCCCAAAAAAGAACAAATCACAGACCTAGATATAATACTCCTGAGAAAATCAGGCTTCAGTCCTCCTTTAGAGGGATAAATTGGATATGGTCTCTCTCCAGCATCAAAAGATAAGTCCTTATTCTCTTCCAGCACATCAATGTTGAATTCGATCATCTCAAAGTGATTTTCAGATCGGACAGTCTTGACCTATGGAATGACAGAAGTACTAATAGTTAAAAAAGCATACTAACATAAGATAGAAGAACTAAAGCAAAGACCGTTGTCAAGAACGTATGATTGAACAAATCATAAGGAGTAGCACTCAGCAGGTAGATAAGCAGACCACATAAAGAGAGCCAGAAGATGTTGTATATTTCTGTAATGAGAAAGATTTCCCACATCAATGTTGTGATAGAAACTGCAACATTATATAACGTCACTGGTACTTTAGTTTTCTGCCATCTTTGAATCCCATCATCCACCACACAAGGTTTGATCCTTCAGCTTCCATAGCAGCACGCGACAACCCATATCCATATCCAACCAGTGAAAAGGTTAGTGCAAGTACTCTTATCTGCTGTATGCTAATATTCTCACCTAGCAGATGAATTTTGATATAACTTAATGCCATTTTGAACATCATCGACATCGCATTCACAATTACCATTAAAATCAAAGCACTACCAGGCAAATTTATGACATCGGTGCAGGAAAAGTATACGACAGAAAAAATCAAGATTGTTGGAAAGACAAGCTTGTTCATGTTCGAGCTCCTATAAAGTAGTCTGAGAAGTCAGGTCACCCATTTGGCATAAAAAACTAAAGAACAACACAGGTAGAGGAATGAAGAAAACCAACTGACCTTACCAGTAACACAGACAATGTCTCCCAATTTGTGTTTGCTCTGAATTATACTAAGAAACCCCTGGTTTGTAAAACGTGTTCCCCTGAAATATTTCTTGAGATGCAAATAAATGGTTTTCTTCACACTTCCATTAGCATCATCCATTAAATGCTGACGCTTGTCATCCAAAATGTCGCAGCTCACTATGACCTCCAGGAATGCGAAGGAAGCGCCAGCTTTAACTCCCCTGCAGGAGGATGATGAAGGTGAGGATTTTCATTTGCACCAATATCCATCTTGGATTGAAAAAAAAAAGCTTACATTAATCTGCATCTAGGCAATTTTCTGCAAATGGATACTTTCGGTATTCAAAACCACATTGCACAATTATATTCTGAGAAAACAACGAAGCTGAGAGCAAACAATTTCTCATTAAGAACCTGACAAGCACAATATAAAAGATATTCTCATATCAAATGAATCCGAATTCTAGTCAAACTACACATGGAATCCAAATAATCATGTTTTACACAGGTAATTGTTATTCCAATTTGTCACATCGAGAAAAAAGAACTACTAGACCTGCAGACTTTATGAAACAATTACATATGTACCTGGAAGATATTATCTCCCCAACGGAAGCCACATACTGACCGTCATCAATTCCAACTTGTGCATTCCGCAAGTCAGCATACGTTCGAGGAAAATGGTGCAACAGCTTCCGTAACTGTGACAAGGAAAAAAGCATGCAGGTAAGTCAGTGTTTTCTTTTTCATCTGTCACAAGAGCACCTTTTTCGTTTCATACAAACTCAAGTTGACCCACCGTGTGGAAACCAGAGTCCTCTAGTTGAGAGCACTGTCTCTTGGTTAATCCAGGTAAGCAACTGATGGATTCATCAAGAAATGCACTGTTTATCTTTGATTCAGGCCATGTTCCATGAGAAGAGCTGTCTTTGGAAACTTCGGGGACCATTTTTTCCTCGACTTGAAAGTTCAGACTGCGGGAGTCAGTGGAAGCAGCATCCGATGTATACTCCTTTAACTCCTCTTCTGTTAATTTACTATCTATGATAAGACTCTCATCCTCCAATACTTCAGATGTTGAAGACTCCACACTTGAAGGGGAGCATGTAGCAGGCCAACCATCTTCTGGATATTCCCATTGCACGCTCACCCCCTTTGGAAGAAATTCATAAGCTTCAGCTACTAAACCGCTGCTTGTTTCAGGAGAATCTCCAGCATCACTGTATAGAGGTAATGGAGGTGAACTGCCCAAAATAATGGAGGGGAACCTTTTGCACAGCAAGGAGATGTCGGAATCATCCCCGGGATGCTTGTGACTCCCATCAGATTCCTTGAAAGCTTCTTCATTCTTAACAATATCATGAAAATCATCATATCCCATCAACGCTGATACCTATAAAAGGCATAAATGTCATTACCTAAAATAGGAAATTAAAAGCAACCAGGAACCTGAAGCATAAGGTGAGGAACATCTATTTTCATGGTGATGGTGTGATTTTGATTTGCAGTTTCTGAAAAAAATGTCATATTACAAGAAAATGTCTAGGAGATAGAACCATGATTCGAAGATGATGAGCACGGCAATGTGCTCTTGTAAACTCGCCCACGAATGACGAAACATGCATTTGCTCTCCTTAGTTCATCCCAGGGCAATGAACAGAATAGTAAATCGATAGACCTAGGACCAAGTTTCCTAAGGTAAAAATGATAAAAGACCTAGGACCTAGCTTCCTCATCTATTCGAGCACTTCACTGGTTCATCAAACAGTCAGACCTCCAGTTTCTCTCGCCACTTTGAACATCAAAAAGTAGCGTCGCACTTATCCTTTTAAGAACTCTCACCAAAGATAAACATGAAACCAAACCTTTCTAAGTAACTTGGAGCGGTCAGAGACGCCCGAAGAATCGTACACATTAGCTCCCTCGAGCAGCTTCCCCAGGAAGTCGTGCCGGAAACGAGAGCACGGCCTCGAAATCCGCAGGGCGTACGGATTGAAACGGCAACGAGCGAAGCTGGCCCCAACAACAAGGAGCCGAGCCGAGCAAGCCAATTAATATCCCGAAAAATCCAATTTCAAAATAACAAATAAACGAGAAATTCACGCATCGAGGGAGGCGGTTACCTCATTATTCTGCCAGGAGTACCCCGAAACCCGCTCTCCGGTCCGGGAAACACCGCCGCCGCGCTCAACCGTTTCCGACCGAGACACTAAATGATTTTTTTTAGGAAAAATAAAAACTCATATAAGCTAAGAATAAAAGAAAATACGCGCGGCGCGTGAATATGAAATAGCTGGAAAGGGAGAGGAGAAGACGTACGTCCGCGTTAGACGGTTGGGAGGGCGGTTGTGGTGGTGGTAAGTCGGATATCATTGAGACGGTGTCGTTTCGGCTCCCGCCTGGACATTACTCGCTAGACGACAAATGCAAGCGCTTGGCTGCTTCTCCGGGAGCTAGAACAGAACAACTTAGTCTCGAAGAAGAAGAAGGAAGAAGAAGCGGTTAACTTGAGTAAAGCGGGACGAGAGATTTTTTATCCTTTCGGGATACGAGCTCGCTCAACTCATTTAGTAAGCTTATTTTGAACTTCTTTACAAAGTGAATGAAAACTGTTTATAACATCTTAACAAAAATCTTAACCCAAACTAAGATTTTCTAGAAATCAAAAAAATATATATATTTTTCAAATTTATTATGTTTAAAAAATATATATATTTTTTCAATAATAGTACTTTATATATTTAGATCCAGATTTTATACTAAGATTCTCTAGAAAAAATAATTGTCACTACTATAGTGGAGTTATGAAATTTTAATACCAGCTTTCAACTCTGCACCATAATTTTAATTAAGGTAGAAAAGTTATCAGTTTGAAAGAGTATATTTTATAAGACTCTAATTGTGAATAATATTGTCAAGCCTTATATCTGATATTGTCAAGCCTTATATGATTTAAGCTTAAATAATCACAAATAAAATAAAATAAAAAACTTAACACATCATTCCAATTGCATTGGGCCTCTTTTCGGTCCATGGACTTAGTCTTCCCCCTTAAAAAAAACTAAAAAAGGTCAATCTCGAGCCCACGCAACCACACGGCCCCCTTCCTCCTAATATAAAATCGCAACCATCTTAACAAGCCACCACTTCCAGGGTTTCTTTCGTTTTTAACTCTTGTTGTTTTTTTCTTTCTTCTTCTTCGTTTTCGATTTTTCAGAAGAAAAAAAAAACTGATGGGGCTGAGGGATGAATCAAAGGGGGGAACCGTCAATTCCATGGCTCTTTGTAAAAAAAAACCCAGTAGGTTCTCTACTGGGGAAACCCCTTAATCCCATTTCCAGCCCCGTTACATCAAAAGAAATGGCTTCATAGTACGGGTTTCGTGCTTTCCTCTCTCACAAACCCGCCTCCAATCGCCATCACATTTTTTTTTAATTTATTGTTTTGTGTTTGTTGCAAATGAATTTTTTTAAGCCGATGACGAGGATTTAATTATGTGGCCATGAGCTCCGACGACTAATGTGCGTACCGTGCAGCGAATTCGCTACGTGGGGTTGTTGTCGCTATGAGGATTGTGCCAATATGCTAATCTGAGGCTCTCATTTTTTTTCGTATCGGATCCTATTTAAGAGAACTGAATGTGTTTTTTAACTTGTAAATCCTGGAAATCACCAAATTGTATGTGAATGGCCGAGTTCGAGGAGGTTAACGAGCATATAAGGAGCAACCGGGGCCGCCGTGGAGCCAGATGATAAGGTGGTGGGGTCTTGTTGGGCAAGGGCCCGGATGGTGCCTGGGCCTCGTAGTAGTAAGGTTGACTTAGGAGGTATTCTGATGTTGTAGGGAGAGTTTCATTGGGGAACCTGGTGATTCTAAAAGAGTATTTGCTGCAGAGCGAGTCGGAGACTAATGTTTCTCTTGTTTTAGCGTTTTCTACTTTTCTTGTCATAGTCGTGGCTTAATGATTTAGTTTTTTTGTATCGTGACTCTAATTTAGATTAGATATTCGGATACTATGTAATATCTCTTATATTTGATTACTATGTAGTAATCATGGCATATAACTTTGATTGTGTTGGCCATCTGTCGAGAAACAACAAGATTTTTAATGAGCATTCTAGTATTCTAGTGAGTTTGAATTACGCAGCTTAAATATTACAAAATCCCTTTCATACAAAAATAAACTCGATAGTAACACCGACTGAGCATATAGATTAACAGCTTAGTAACAGTAAAATGCTGTTTATTAAAATTACCGTATTTCCCTATGAAATGATGTTAAGTCAAAGTTTATGAAAGTGCCAGTTGACTCGATTTATTTGCATCAATCTCTTACAGACGCCAACCTTCTGTGAAGTCTATAACCCATCAATTACTGCCACCAAACATGCCCTTATCCAAGACCCAATCCTCAATCATAACCTGAGAATTAGGACCCTGGTCAGCAGGAGACATATGACCAGCACCCCAGATCACCACATGACTCAAACTCGAAGACCTCTGAACGTACCCAGCGAGCCCACCATTAGCCTCCCAGATCTTCCTCTGAGCCCCAAGAAACGTCCCAACCCCACTCCATCTCATCGTCTTAACCCAAGCCTCGGTTGAAACCACACCATCCCTTAGATCAAACAACCCCTGGAACAACAACACCTTGCACTCGCCACCCTCTAGCAAGTACTCCACCATGTACTTCACGCTCTTCATTATGTCCTCGCTCATGGCGTCCCCCACGACGCTGCTACAATAGTCGAACACGACCGACCTGTCGGCCCCCAGCTGCCGTCTTGCTTCCGCGGAGTTCAACAAACCCGCGAGGAGCTGCCACGTCTCCGAGTCGTTGGGCATCTGCTTCACGTAGTTGTAATAGTACGACCCTGTCATGGACTCCAACAAACCAAACACTTGGTCTCTTGCAGCAAGTGCACCGGTCCAATTCCCTGCCTTAACCAACCTAACAGCCATCTCCTGAACCACCTCCATCTCGACCCTTTGCTTCTCGTTGATCAGCCCCAAGAAGTAAGCAGTAGAAGCATGTGTGGTTACTTGTGTAACCGGGTCGGTCAGGCCATTTCCAATAGCTATACCTTTCAAGTTCACTCTCCTTGCAGCTGGTAGCTTCTTGTTCTTCTTCGATATGTAGTATCCTATCGCGGGGACGTACTTCCCCGCGTAGCTCTCGCCGGAGATGTACACAGGCCGATCCCTAAACGAAGGGTTGAGATCAATGAACCCGGTGATCGCTGCGAAGAGGTGCTTCCCAACGGTCCCCTCGTCTCTAGGGATCTCCTCTGGGCTGGACGCCACGCTAAATCCTACGCCTATCGGGTTGTCGAAGAAGATGAGGCCGAACACACGGTTCCAGGAGGCCTTGTTGGGCTTGAGTTCAATGTCGCTTTGGTTGGTACCTTGGGTGGCAAGAAAAGGGCCAAGCTCAAAGAAATTACCTGAGCAAACAAATAGTAGCACAAATATGAGAAAATAAACATGCAATATACGTAATTTAGTTGAATGAAATATATTTACGAGATCGACATAATCATATGAACCTATAAAGACATATATCCTGAAGCCTAATTCTCGTGTCTATACTAAACCAAGATAATTAAGCAAAAGTCAGAACTACTTTGCTTTTCGTTTTATTTATAGAAGACAAGCACAATATCCTATATATTATCAGGAATGGGATTTTAAACAAATTAGAATTTGGAATAAATCTTAACCGATCATGGAGGAGCATCCCGGGCCGCCACTTAGCCAGATGATAAGTGGGGTGTTGGAGAGCGGCAAGGTCGAGTTTTGAGCTTCGTAGAAAGCGTAGAACATAGCCGACGAGTTTGCGACGGGCGTGGCTCGTGGGTTGATCGGGAGGTAGCCTGATCTTGTGGGGAGAGCTTCTTTGGGGATACTTGACAAAGCTAGGCCGAGGTGACAATGGAGGAGTCCGATGAGGATGAGGAGGAAAGAGGTGAGTGTTTGCTTGGATTTGGTCTCCATTTTCGTGAAGCTTAATGTGGACAATCCAAGACAATGGCTTTATTACATTATTTATAGCCAATGAAGGATGATGTTTCTAGTTGTTTGCTAATATCGGAGTTTGCAATGCAAATAAGAGCTTCGACCTAAGTCCAGCAAGAAAGGATTTTCGGACTCGGTTTATTGGTTTAGTTCTGTCATTGTTCAATTGATATGTTCGATTTAACTAAGGTGGAATTCAGTGGACCAACGTTAGCAAGACAGAAGATTATGTTTTTTATTTAGAAAGATTATGTTCTGATAGCATGTTAATCAGTTTTATCTGCTGGCCGAGGCAGGGACCTCGTAAGCTAGCGAAATTGTTTAATGGGAAGTCGGCAGGAGTGAGAATCAGGTTCGCAGACGATGAATGATAGAGCTAAACACATACCATCAACTATGATATGAGAATATATCTAAGTAATATGATACTTGCGATTCATGAAAATCTTTTGAATGTGAAAAGCGTATCGTAAAAATTACTGTATAAAAACAGTTTCTAACAATAGTAGAAATATCAACTAGTTAAAATATACATTCTATGAAGGGTTCATTAAAGAAAGAATGGACTATTTGAATTTTCAAATATATACTATACATTGAACTAGGTCGAATAGTTTCAACTCACAAGGTGTCAAAGATCAAGATCAGAAGTCAATATATTTGTTCAGTACACATATGTTTTTTCAATTGAATTACATTCCTATAATATTATATAAACTACTCCAGATGGTAATTTTATGAAGGTGTTTGATTATAAAAACTGATGCTTCGATTACTCAGAAAAAAATTATGATACGGAATTTATCGATCATTTATTAGGTTCTAATGGAATGAGATAAACTACTAAGTACAGCTATTTTATATTAACAATTCTTATGGGATAATTAATAACAATCAGTCAATCTAATTTATTGTTGCCCCTTAAATAACTATATATTTTTATCTTTTTTGTTTGGTTTTATTATAATCTGAATCCTCTCAGTTTATATTTTTCAAATTTTAAATAAGTATATACCTTAAAGTTATAAACAAAAAAATGATAGCTAATGTCTCGTCTCCTAGTTATAAACAAAAATAAGTATATACCTTCAAATTTTTTTTTTCCTTCAAAAAAAGCTCCTCTCGACTGTCATCTTACATCGAAGGTTCCTTGATGCTATCAGACATGGCCAAAAACGACACCCGCAACGCCAGGCACCTACTATCTGAACTAGTAATTAAAAAATTCTTTGACTCTTTCCCCAAAATTTCACAATCCATCTTCCGAAATTTGAATTTTTTTATTTTCTATTATTTTTACAAGATTAATTGACAATTTTTTGTAATATCATTTGGTTTAGCGACATAACGCTTATATAATTTTGACAGATTCAATAATGGAATTTTTTACAATGTAATTTGGTATAAATATTTATTTTTCTAAAAAAAATTTGACGTATGGATACGGATGCAATTGGTACAAAATTACACATATCACAAATTCAACAATTGTCAATCGTACATACACACACTCTTTTACAGCTATGATTTTTTCACAGTTGAATCAAATTTAATTTTAACCACTAATTAAAAAAAAGATAAATTACATTTTGCCCATGTAAGATGGCATATTTGTATATGCTTTTACTCTATTTCGTATTTTGATTAAAAGCTCTTTCTAATTTGGCAAAATTGTATTCTGAGGTCTATCAAGCCAGAATCAGAATTTTTTTCGGGTAAAGACCACGCAAAACGACAAAAGTATCTCTGATCGTAAAACAAAAAAAAACTCTCCCCTAAATCTCAATTCCGATATCGAGGAGGGAGGAGGAAAAGAGAAAAGAGGGCTAGGAGGAGAGAGAGAATCCAGAAGAGGGGGAGGGGGGAGGAGGAGGGCGAGGATGAAGGAGAGAGTCTGGAAGAAGAGGGCGAGAATGAAGAGAGAGTCTGGAAAAAGAAAGGAAGACGGGGAATGAGGAAAAAGGCAAGGAGGAGATGGGGAAGTCCGGAGGTGGGCAAGGAAGAGAGGGGCAAGGAGGGAGATAAAGAAGAGGGAGGAGGAGAGGGCCAAGGAGGGGAGAATCCGTCGAGGAGGGAGTCCAAATTGAGATCCAGATCGAGAATAGAGAAGGAAGAAAGAATTTTTTTGTATTTTAAGTTACGAACATTTTTGTCATTTTACGTGGTTCTTTGCAAAAAAAAAATTAGTTTCAATTTCAGGGATTTCAGACTATAATTTTGCCAAATTAGAAATTTTTTAATTGCATTACGAAATAGAAAGAAGACAAAAATAAATATACCAAATTACAGAGCCTAAATGTAATTCAGCCAAATAAATATAGGTTTTTTTCTTAAGTGGTGTTATTGTTCATGACAAATTACCAAAATGGTACCCAAAAAAACAAAATTGCGAAACAAGTGTCCACGCTGGACTATTTTGATTTTTTCCCGTATACCAAACCAGTACACGGGATTTTATCCCGTGTATACCAGTACACGGGATTTTATGTTGTGTTCAATACACGGAAAAAAATCTCGTGTATTTATAAAATCCCGTATTTTTGACCAATACACGGGAAAAAATCCCGTGTTTTGGTTTTTTATGTGTAGATCTCAAAAAGTTATGCAGATTCAAAAAAAATTTCTCGAATCGGACATCCGAGCACCAAGATATTGCTCTTCAAAGTTTTTTTACACAATCTCTCAATTTGAATTTTGTGATTTTTTTTAAATTTGAAAAAAAATTAAAAAATGGCATGAAAAAAATCGTCTTTTGTTAATTTTTATAAAAGAATTTTGAATTTTTTTGAGTTTTTTTTGTGAATATTAGCATTATTTTTTTTATATTTTCAAAAAAATCAAAAAAAATCAAAATTTTTTTATAAAAATTAACAAAAGACGGGTTTTTTTTATTTGGTTTTTTTTTTCAAATTTAAAAAAACAATTAACAAAATTCAAATTGAGAGATTATGTAAAAAAATTTAAAGAGCAATATCTTGGTGCTCGGATGTCTGATTCGAGAAATTTGTTTTTTTGAATCCATATAACTTTTTGAGATCTACACATAAAAAAACCAAAATACGGAATTTTTTCCCGTGTATTGGTCGAAAATACAGAATTTTACCAATACACGGGATTTTTTCCCGTCTACTGAATACGACATAAAATCCCGTTTACTGGTTTGGTACACGGGAAAAAATCAAAACAGTCCAACGTGGACACCAGTTTCGCAATTTTGTTTTTTGGGGTACCATTTTGGTAATTTGCCATAAACAGTAACACCACTTTAAAAAAAAATCCTAAATATACCTCCTTATAATTGCGGTCGTTTGTGGTTGATTCCGAGGGGGCCTATGCGACCACTCTACAAAACGAACGACAGGGCACTTCCTTATTTCTGTTTCCGGCACTACGCCCCTTGGAAAAGACTATCCACGCCCTTGGAACTTGCAGACCACCTGTTCGACGAAATGCGTCACTGAGAACCCGCCCATTAAATTCAAATAGATACCTCCGGTTCGAGTTGGGCACGGAATTAACCTAGAAAAGATGATGATCCTAGACGTGTTCAAAGACATTTTGAAGATCCAAAAGCTCAGGAGAATCGTGGGCTACACTTGCTTCTACAGCTTCACCGCCCTCATCAGCTACGCATACACCAGCAATACGTGAGTTCGAGCTCCACCCCCAAAGTCCGAATCTTTTTAATTTTCCTTTGATGGGTCTTTTAGCTCTTGCGTTTTCCTTAACTGGGTACTGACTTTTTTTATACGGTTTCTTGTTTTTTGGGGGGAATAATTTGTGTGGTGTAGGACTAGAGCTGGGTATTCAAGAGGCGACCAATTCTACGCGTCCTACCCCGCAGGGACCGAGCTCTTGACCGATACTGCCAAGGTTTGTTCGCGACGATTTTCGTGTTTTCTAGTTGTTTGAAAGGACTTTATTGTTGATTTCGAGGGGTTTTGGTTGGGAATGTGAGTAGTTGTACAAGGCTGCGCTTGGGAACTGCTTTGAATCCGAAGAGATGGGTCCGGTGGAGTTCTGCATTTTGGCTAAGCACTTTGAGCGCCAAGGGAAGTCTCCCTATGCTTATCACGCGGTATGTTCCCCGCCTGGTGATTCTACTAATCGTATTTTTTGTGAAAGTTTGCATGCCTGCTAGTTATTTTGCCACCCCTGGAATTTATCTTAGGAGAGTTTGGTCTCGAAGAAACGATAATGTTCTGTGCTTGATGGTGCGGCAACCTGATATCTGACCAATGTTAACCATAATACTCAGATATGAAGCTAGGGTCTGAGCTTTCGAGATTACATAATCAGCTTTTGCTTAAACATCTTAGTACTGGCGTACGAGATCTCCTGACGGTAGCTTTTATGAGTTGACAGGTAGACGAGATTATGATGTACCATTGTCGCTCGTGATGGTCGTGGTTAAACTAGCTTTATTCTTTCTTGTGTTGCTCACTGTCACTCTTGCTCTGATGAGGGTTGCACGCTATTAATCAGTCTCGTGGAATGAGGAACTTCTATAACAGGGCTTTTTGCAGATTAGCGGTTTCCACCACCAACATATGTATACTAATATTCACTGTCTAAACCTCGGGAAACTTGATTTTTGATGTTCCATTTAAGTTGACTCTCCATGATCGAGCATGTTCCTAGATGCTACAGAGTTATTTTCACCGCATTAGCTTGACGAATTGTGCTTGTATCTTTGCAGCAATACATGGCTCATCTTCTTTCTCATGGTCAACTCGATGGGAGCGGGTAACTGATGCTGGATCGATATATTCGGAACGGTCTGTCAAACAAGAAAGCTGAACTCGACTAGCATGAGAGGTTATCGGCGGCAGTTCCCACCTTAACCTTGGATAGCTGTTGAGTCTTCTCTTGCCCTTACATTGTATTCCAGAAAGAGAATATCATTGTAAGCAAGCAAAGAAGTGTAAGGATATGAATATGCTTGGTATACAGGCAAGGAACTTGCAATTTTCGCAAGGCTCGGTTGCGTTCCATATGTCTTGAAATATGGAGAATAACTCTTATTTTATTGGTATATTTAAATGGGAACTATAAAAATAAATGCCAGCTATTAGTGATTAAATTAGTAATTTTTTCATCATTTAGTTAGCATGAAAAAAAAAATGATTTTGTCAGTGACAAGCCAGGTGGACATTTTAATTCAGTCATCTGAAATGGACCGTATGTTCTAAAAAATTAAATTTCAAAAATTAAATTACTAATTTGAAATTACATGGTCTGAATACAAAATCAATAAATCACATGTAAGTAAAATGTAATTTTCCCATATTTAATTGAATGAAGCAATGAAGCTGGATTAGGCAAAATCCATAATGGGCCGAACGTAATAGCACAAAGCAAATAAAGGCTGGGCCCACACACAAAGAAGACTGCAAAATAAAGGCTGGGCACCTACGTGGCTATGTAGATCGAACTTCGAAGTGCCCAAGGCCCCAAGTAGCAGACTCGAATTCTAAAGGTGGCCATTGGCGATTCTGCCAATCTCACTCGTTGTACGAATCAAACATAAATTAGTCGAATTAAATTGTACGGAGTTTGATATTTTGTTGGTTAGAACAAAACAGTTTAAAGTAAAAACAAGGCATATGATACCAAGCAATAATACAAATCAATATTGTACAGACAAGGAACCTTGAGCTATGGGAGACCAAGGTCTTGAACAGGCAAGCCTAACGGAGTATCCATATCATAATGCCAGGAGTGGACCATGTCTCCAACAACCAACTGCTGGTCAGAGTAAATAAAACCATACATGGATATTGCTGGACGAGCAGCACCGAGGTGGTCGTAGAACACACTAGACGGCCTGAACCCCACGGTCGTTCTGAATTACGCCAATGCATCTCGAAGCGCAGATGCTATCACTCTTCGTGAGGCTGCGGGCTCCGCACTTTGGTTTACTAGTGCTACTTTGTTTAACTGGGGCGGTTTTCCTAGCAGGTGGTACTCCATCTGCTGCAGGCGACTTTGGAGGGCTCAGTTGCGCCGCACGGGTGACAGATTCTGAATTGGGTTTTCCAGGGGTATTGTTATCGTACTCATGCTCCTCGCAGCATACACGCTCTCTGGCAAATGGAAAAGAATAGTCAGCTTAAAGGGATGTTTTAATAAAAGGAAAAAAAGAAGAATGCGAGTAGACCTACCTTGGCAAGGAGGTGGCGTGCTTCCTTTGTGGCGGACTGGTCCGTTCATCCACATCATCTTCTTCGAGATGGGCAAACTGTTCCTTAACACTGTCCAGTCCACTGGTAATCACCAGAAATTTATGTAAATTTGCGAAAGAAAGATCACAAGATCATAAAATACGAAAATTGCTTCAGCCTTTCTTACCTGGGATACATGAAGTGGGTATGCTCTGTGCCCTGCAGATGTTCCTCCAGCATCTCAGGATGATACTCCAGAATCTGATTGGTTACAAAATAGTAGAAACCAAGTAAATTGGCAACCGAGCAGGGGAACAAACAGATTGAATCAATCATCACCAACTTTTAACTTACCTCTCTGTAGATTAGTTCTCTCACATCATCTCTGGTGAGCTTCCTCCTTTCAAAATCGAATTCAAGCTTTGAAATTGGCTGCCTTGAAGGTTCATACTCCTTGTTTGCTAGATCGGCAAAATATGGATCAGCTAATGCCTGTACATTGTAAACAGCGTCAGTTACATAACGAACTATCGCAGGAAAAATAGAAAGAGAAACAAAAGGGGTCGTCCACATATCGCGATGTTGTAAATCTCACCTCCTCGGCAGATGGACGGTCTTTGGGATCAAATGCAAGTAAGCGCTCAAGCAGACGCAACGCTAGTGGGTCAGCATTTGGAAGTTTGCTGGATAGAGAAGCTGGCATCTTTTTTCTCATGCTGCTTAGGTACTTTCTGGCCTTTTCATTCTTAATCTGCACGTAAGAAAAAGAATCAGGATACTGGGAAACAAGAAGGAAAAGAAGAGTAATCGCTAGGCAAAAACATCGAGTTAGATAACAACCCGTGCAATTGATTCGGTCGAAGGAGTCCCCAACAGATCAGTTATAATATCCAACTGATGCACCACATTTTTGCCGGGAAAGAGGGGCCTCCCGCTCACCAACTCGGCAAATATGCATCCTATGCTCCATATATCTATAGCAGGAGTATACTGCAAAGATAAAGATGACCTTCAGTAAAATGCCGTGCAAGTCGAACTCTCATAGAAATGATTAAACATAACGGAATTCAATTTCAATACTTTGGAGCAAAAGGAGCCGCAGAGTTCAGGGGCTCGGTACCATCTGGTCGCCACATAATCCTGGATTAAAAAAAAATATATGCAAGTCAGCCCGTGCCATTATCTGATAATCCAAGGAAGTCGGAACAAGGATAAAGGAAACATCTTGCATCAAGAAGGTACATACAGTCCAAAAAATGGCAGAAGGGACGTTGCTAAATGACACACGAGCCAGCCCGAAATCACATAACTTCACCTTGCAATCCGCATTGGCAAGAATGTTTTTGGGTTTCAGATCCCTGTGAAACACATTCGCTGCCATAATCAAGAAAGATAGTCATAAGATCTGTGTCAGATTTTTAAGCAATAAGCAGAATTTTCAAGAGGGAATACAAGAGAACTCGAAACTAACCAGAATGTATATACTTCAGTCCCCGAAGAAGCTGATACAAGAAGAACTGATGATGATCCGGAGTTAGATCATTGTTCAACTTAATCACCTGGTGAAGGTCAGATTCCATTAGTTCAAAGACGACGTAGAGATCTTTGAACTCCCTTGGGGAAGGAGGGAGCATTATGTGTTTGATCTGAACAATATCCGGATGGCGAAGCAGCCGAAGAAGCTTGATCTCACGAAGAATGCGAGTGGCATCTGAAACATGCTCAAAGATATTGGTCATCTTTTTTATTGCCACTTTCTCTCCGGTGTGCGTATCTATGGCTGATGCAACAACTCCGTAGCTTCCTTTGCCAACTACCTCTTGGATTTCATACTGGGTAGCTTCACCGTACTCGGTGAAGAAATCTTTCCCCAGCATGACGATCTGCTCAAACAAGGTAACTCATATTAGCAGGTAGATGCTTGAACCAAACAATTACAAGCTGAATGCGAACAAACAAAACAGCATCTGTATATCATTTTCCCAATTATTACAACCCAATTTACGATTATTTCGTGTTCCATAAATTGCCTCCAAAATGCACGAATCTAGATTACTACAACAGGAGAAAGAGAGCAGCCTGGACAAAGTTGTTATAGTCTCAGAATTTAACCATAACCATTTCAACTTAGAGAAGCTATTTCAAATAAAGCCTCCCATAAAAACTGAAAGCTTCAAAACTCACTAACCCTTTAAACTTGGTGAATAAATTCTACCACTTCCCAAACAAGAAGGCTAAAAAATGCTTCTGACCCACTAATAACCTAAAATTGGAGAAGTAAATCTACCATTTTTTAAAAAAAAAATCTGGGTAGCTCCCATGAGCTCTCACATTAACAAGGAAAACCCACTAACCATATAAACTTTAGAGAACAAATTCCACCACTTTCCATACTAAAGGTTCAATCTTTAAATCATAATAAATCTAACATAAGCATTTGCCACCGCGTCCGACCAAACTCAAACCTGAATTAATCAACCCGATAATAAACAAAACAACCCCAACCGAAAGCTCCAGGCTTTAGCTCCAAAAACAATGGAAAACTCTAAAAATTATGAAGAAAAAAAAAACACCAAATTAAACCCAAAAAAAAGTGAACCTTGAGAGTGGATGGAGAAGATGGGTGTTGTTGTGGTAATGGTCGTGGTACTCGCCGGAGACAGCAACGTTGGAGGAGAAGCTGGAGCGAGCCACCAAGGACATGAACGGAGAATTTTGTATTTTCTGAAATAAATTTTTGTGTTTTTTTGGAGTTGGAGAGGTGGGGAATTTATACCATGAGAAAAAGTGACAGCCACTTGCCAGAGTTTTTTTTATTTTATTTACTTTTTAACAGGCCACTTGCCTAAAATTATAAATTGGAGAAGAATACGAAAAGGGAAATTAACAAATTACATGGAAGAAAACGTGTGCTGCTTTTATATTTTGGAAAGTTTGTTTATTGTTTTTTTTAAATAAATTTTATTTATTGTTTGGGAAAGTCCATATTGTATGCGTGTTATTTATATATTAATTTCTCTATACTCATTCCTACCGTGTAACCACGCAAAATATGTGTTTTGAAACAGCTCATTCGGTTGATAATTTTGTGGGAAAATTAGGCTAAAGCCCCTGTATTTTGGGGATTCAACCATTTTAGGGCCTGCTGTTTAAAAACTACTGTTTTCGTCCCTACTGTACAAAATAACCAACATTTTCAGTCCCTAAAAATCAACAGAATTTTTTTTATGACCATTATGCCCTTCTTTTAAGAAACTAACCCAAACCAATACCCAAACTCAAATAAACCGAACCAAATCATCTTGAACCCAATCGATCCAAATAGTAAAACCTTTCATCTTCCTCCATCTTCTCCAAAAACTCGGGCTCGGGCTCCGACGACGAGCTTGGGCTCCTGCCGGTGGGATACTTAAGTGAGGAGTCAACCAGATTTGCCAAATTCGAGGATGGGATGCCGAGTTGCGACTCGTTAGATTTGGAACCTGTCGGTGAGTTGGTGGTTGATGGTGTCAACGAGTTCGCGACGGTCGGTGCGGTCGTGGGCATGTGGATGATGATGAGGCCCTTCTAGATAAGGGTGGTAGTGTCCCCGAAGATGAAGTCGACGGTGCCGGAGATGAGGGTGTCCTGGTAGCCGTCCGACCGGATGTAGATTAGGGTTAGATTAGATTTTGAGTTAGTTTATTTGGGTTCGATTTATTTGGGTTTGGGTATTGGTTTGGGTTAGTTTCTTAAAAGAAGGGCATAATGGTCATAAAAAAAAATTCTGTTGATTTTTAGGGACTAAAAATGTTGGTTATTTTGTACAGTAGGGACGAAAAGAGTAGTTTTCAAACAGCAGGCCCTAAAACGGTTGAATCTCCAAAGTACAGGGGCTTTAGCCTAATTTTCCCTAATTTTGTTTATGTGCTATTTTGGCTTTTTTTTTGGTATGTATTTAAGATGGATAAGCTTAAATGGTAAATATAGATGGCAAAAGAAGAAAAAGAAAACATATTTATATTTTTTAAGTGTGGTTTGACAAAAATCGTGTTTAGACTTCCATAACATTAAATATAAATATAGTAAACTTGTTTATAGCCATACCAAAAATTATATCCCGCCTGTCAAACCTTTATTCTCCCAAGTCCTACATTTGTCGGTCTGGAGTTAGTATTTAAAATTCAAAAAATCATTGTCCTAAAGTGTTGGAGTTGATTGTAAGTATTTGCTAATGATTGTTTTGTTTCATTTTATTCATGTTATAATTGGTAACTATTATAAATAGTATGTGTATTCTGTTAAATAAATTGTTATGCACAAAAAATCAAGTAAATAACCTTTTGAAATATTCTAAACGTGTGGGGCTCATTTTTCTAATATGAAATGTGGAGTATGATTTTAGTTGAGTTAATGGCGAGTGGAGCCCGAGGGATGGAGGACAGGACAGAATATATTGGGATAATTATTTACAAGGGAAATGCAAGCAAAAGGACAAAGGCTCCTCAAACTGCGTGCCTTTGTAGAAATATTATTATCCTTTTCTTATTTTGGAAGGTATGAAAACTATCGTTATCCTATCCCCATGTTGGCGGAGGAGCTGAAATGAGAGAAGGGGACGATTTTGTTAATCTCATTTAAAAAAAAGGTTTGTTTTTTTTTATGTAGATGATATGTAGTTTAAAATGTACTAAATAATCATTTGACATTTGAAGTTTTGACACTTTAATTAACCAGCACTCACAGTTTCTTCCATGCTCTTTCGTCACCTAGTTAACTACTATAATTTATCAGTTTCACAGAATGAAAATCAAATCTTTTTGTTAATTTTTCAATATTTATAAAAAAAAACCATCATATTTCAATGTATTACATAGTTAAAAATTAAATGTCAGTCAGCAACCACTTAGTCAAATGTGTTAATTCACTTTACAATTCAAACTGCCGTAATAAATTATGACATATGCAGTCCAAACTATATATCACCCAAGTCAAAAAATCTCAAACACTATGACACCAAAATGAAATTTTCTCTTTATAGATAGGATGTTATTTCACTGTTTAATTGAATTATTTGTTCCCTCAAGAAAATAGTGAATTTTATTGGTTTAAAAACGATGTGAAGGCCATAATTTAACAATTTAAAAAATATGTAATATTTTTTTATTTTGTGCTAAAACATATGTGTATTTATTATATAGTTTATTAAAAAAATTATTTAATCACCTTCAAATTTTAGCACATCCATTTTCAATTTTCATATGGTTATTTTATATTCAAAATTATATTTACAATTTCAATTACTTCATAGTCAACTAGTTTTTTTTATAAGAATGTAACATTGTGAAAATGGTAAAGTGATTTTCTTTAAAGTGATAAACTACATAAATTGATAAAATAATTTGGTCCTGAATTAAGAATAGTATAAAAGTTAAATAATTCCTCTATCTAAATATTTATTTTTTTTCAAAAAAATTAAAAGTAAATTTCGGTCTCAATTTTTGCATAAAATAAATTTTATTAATATATTAATATATTTACATATTTTAGAAATTCAAAAATATTTTAAAATACTATTTTATTAATGTTCCATTGTGAAAAAATAAATCTATCAAATATATAATTTGAATAGCATAATAAGTCAAATTTTAGATAATTTTAATATATAGAAAGTATTTTTTTAGTTTCTTTATGTATTATTATTCAACTTGTATTTTGTTATTTTTGGAGAAAAAAATATAAACCTCATGTATGTTTCTAAATTGATATTTTTTTCCAATTTCGTCGATAACATTTTAAAAGAGTTTTACTATAATTTATTGTTTTTTTTAAAGTAAATGTTATTTTACTTCATTATTATAATACATCATTTGTGAATTATTCTATCTGGGGCTGCGTGGCGTATGTTTTTGTTGGCCTTTTGCTTTACTGAAAGAGCATAAATAAAATTTAAATATTTCTTGTTACAAATTCTACAATATAATAAATTCGGTCCAAGAGAACAATTTTCATTATCCCGTAGATATGCATGCCGAGAGCCGTTGGAGTCGTGAGCAATGTCGTTGTCAGTGTCACTAAAATTTAATAGATTACTTTGCCTATTATTTTTTGGGTAAATTGTCTTAGTTTTTTAATATGTTAAGAGAGATGGGGGATTGAGCGAGAATGAGTTAATTTCTTTTCTGATTTATTATTGTTTTTTGTGATATTTGGTATTTTTTAAGTTTTTTTATGTTAAAACATGTACATGTAAAATGGATGGCATAATCATTTTTCAAATAAGAAAAATCTTACAAGTGATTTTCGAAAACACCAAGAGACAATTTGACTTTATTTTCCTCTATGACGTTGGTGTACATTTTTTGCGTTTTTATAAATTTGGCTCATGATCTGTTTAATTAGACCAAGCCGTTGATAGATTAATTAAGCATAACTGAGATGCATTGAACTTAACGGTGGTGGTATATTTTAACTCAATGTTCATTTTAATTATATATATATTTAAATAAATCATAATGAATATATTAAAATTTATTAAGAAACATCTAATCTATCACTAAAAAGTATTTAAAAAATCAATTCCATAGAATATATTTCAAAATATTTAAGAAATATATTATATTTTATAAATAATAATAATAATAAAAAGTCTAATTAGAATTTAATCATGATTTAGTTATGGTCTAATTAGGTAGGGTCTAAATTAGGATAAAAGGATAAGGACACGGTAAAAATTCATAGGATTCATACTTACCCTAGATCCTACCTTCAAATGTAAACTCATACTCATATCCTACCCTAGACTCAGTCAAAGTCAACAGAAACTCGATCCACAAGTTAAGCGTAAGGTCTGACCCGTATGGTATGGATATTTCTGCCATCTCTAGTTTTAAGATTGAATAATAACCTTTTTAAATATTAAATGAAATTCTTCAGCGACATATCATTTTCCACGTGATTTTTTCAATTTAATTTAAATCTTACATTACCATGCGATAACTTTAAAAAAAAAAATTGACCAACTCGAATTTAGATAAATTAGCTAGTAGTTACCTTTGGCAAGAAAAATATTGAGTTAGGAATTATATTTTTTAAACATTATAGACAAGATTTTTTGCGAAAATCCAAAAGCTATAGGACCAAAGTGGAAAAAAATACTATATGGGGCGATATCGCATGAAGAAATTGTATTATCACAAAAAAATACAAAAATACACATATTAGGTTTTTTTTTCAAGAATCCAAAAATTATGTGACCAAAATGAAAAAAATTCACATGAGTCGATATCGTACAAAAATGTTATTTTTGAAAAAATAGAAAATATATCAAATATATTGTCATTATTACATGAAATAAATGTCGATATCGCATAAAAAAATATCAATGAAATCCACCCAAATTTCATAATCTACACACTAATTTATACAATCTGCCTAATAAATTGACACTACCTTTCTCTAACGTCTTCTGTTTTTGTGGATGGCATGTCAGTTGCTATTAGATGATAAACCAACGAATTATTGTTTTAGAGGTAACAATTTTATTTGGTAAATAGATTTAATTAATAAAAATAAAGTTTATAACAAGTAGTACAATAAAAATCACACTACTAATACAGAAAAAAATTTCGAATAAATGGTCAAAATTGAACTATCAATTTGTGAAAGTTAAGACAAATAATATGAGTAAAAAGCTCGAAAATGCATAGCAAAAAATGTAACTCACACTTTCTTAATCATGTCATCCACCTAATAATATTATCGATATAGATCCAAAAGTTTCAAACTTGTAAACATTAGAACAGTATGCTTAATTAACAACACGTAGAGCCTTTAGAGGTAACGAATTACTTGTACAGTGCATTTCAATTTACAATAATTAACAGCCACAAGTTGAAAATGGAAAAAATCTCCCATGGTTATCAAGTGTGTGCAGGAACTGTCAGCCAATCACCACCGGAACGAAACAAACACACAAAACTCACGTGAAAAGGGCAATTCACGAAAATAAAAATCTTGAATCTCGATGGATGGTCATGGAAAAAAATGGGATTGCCGGCTAGATTCTAAAACTTTACAGTTGTGGTTCAGATTTTAGGTTTCACCATCAAGTAGTAGTGGAATCCTGTTGGTGAAAGGAACGTAAGATACTAGAGGTAAATACTGGAAGTACTTTACTGGGGTGGGTTCTTCTCAAGGAGGGTAGGAAATTTCCAAAGCAATAATGACTTTTTTTTGTGATGGACATAAATTATTATTTTTGGTTTACAAGGACACTCATTAGTGTTTATATCAGTTTGCAGGACAAATTATTCCGAAGGACGTAGCCAGAAAATTTAACGAGTAGGATCAATTTTTAATTTTTTAAAATTTTAATTTTAATTTTTAATTAAAAAATACAACAAATTATTATAAAAAAATTTAAGTGGGGGCAATTGCCCCCACTCCTTTCCACCTAGCTACGCCCCTGATTATTCCTTAGTTCCTGAGGTTTGGTCTTTCATTGTCTAGGATTCCTATATTTTAAAGATCGAAATTTTTGGTTAAAAAAATATCATCTTGAGTCCCTAGAAATTGGAGTCAAATAAATTTCTGATGAACCCCCATTTGAAAAGACCAAAATACCCTCTTTTGTTACATTATTTTTACCATCTTCTTCCTTTCACTTTAACTAAAACCAAACTCAGACTCATAATTTAATAAATCAATGCTAATGGAAAAAGAAGAAATGATAATTTTTTTCACAATTGCATAACAAGAACCCTAATTTTTTCAAGTGTAGCTCTATAGACAACAAATTATAAGACGAAGTTCTTCTCCACCACCAAGCTTGCCGCCATTGTTCCCAACTCAAAATCCCTTGTCCACTAACCTTAACGCCCTCAAAAATAGGGAAAATAGAATAGATATTGTCATTTTATTTAGAAAAACGAAAACCTTGAGGACAATAAATAATCGTTTTATCCAAAAAAGACTGATCTTTTTGTATCATGCCCATTGGTGTTATCAATCAGAATACCTATGATGTTGTGAGCATGAGCAACATTTACAAGTTGGTTGTTAAGGCGACATCCGTTACCACGCCCCTGACTAGGAGCTCGACCACCCCCTGAGGTGCTTGCTCCTTTACTACGACCCTCTTTCTCAACAAACTACCATTCCAGAAAATCAATCAGTTGAAAGTATTCAACTTTGTCATGTCTAGGTTCCACACTGACCACAATTCATTCCACTATGGTGTGGAGGATTTCTTTGTGTTCACTTTGTCTCTAAGCTCAATGCCTCATTTGTTTCATCTTTCTTAATAGCTATAGCTTGATATATCTCTTTATTCATAAGCCTCGCATGAACCTGATTAAGATTCGGCAAAGGAACTGTGCTCAGTATGTTGGAGCATACATTGTGCAGTATATTGCATCATCCAATCCCATCAAGAATTGGTACACCTTCTCTGTCTCACGTTCTTGGAGAAGCTCTTTATCAGCTCTGTACTTGCAATCACAAGAACAAGTCGGCTTTTTGGTGTAGACATTGAGCTCTCCCCGTAGTCCTTTCTGTCAGTTGTAATAAGCACATAGACATGTGACAGATTGCTTGTAGCTTGCAATCACATTATTTAATTGATATATTCTCATATTTTTGCCAACTGAGAGTCATTTTTTCAGGTCCTCCCATAAGTCATTCACATTCTCCATGTACTATATACTAAGGGACGAATCAATAATATTGAAGATCCATCCTACCAGCGTAGCATTGACCTCACTCCAATCAACAAGTCAGGATCCTTTGCATCAAAATCTATCACGACCATCAACATAAGCCAACGTCTTCTTAACTTTCAAGGCGTTGCGAATCGTCTTCAACCATCCATCATAATTGTTATCACTTAATACCACAGGTGTGATAATAACATCAGGATTGTCAGTGGAGGTCATAAAGTAGGATGAGTTTGGGATCCATCATCGATGACTTTTTTGTCATGGATCCTTCGACACTTCTTTTCGTCAGTCATGTTTGTAGGTAAAGTTAGGGTTTTTTTTGTTTTTTTTTTCTATCGTTATGATACCATGAAAGAATCAAGTGAAGAGGAAAAACTTTTTTTTCTCATCGATAGCCCATCGGCTGATTATATACAAAGCAGAACCCTAATGTTATGTTACGTAATTAAAGGAGAGGTTCCTAATTGCACTAGAATACATGTTACGCAAATACCAAAGAAGTCATATACAGAATCTACAACAGAAAGAATAGCAGGCTCAATAGTTTTTCTCCCTGAAATTGTATTGGAACGCTAACCAAACTTGTCCTTAAAATATGAGCTCTGACTTGCTTTTATATTTTCAGTTTGTGTATGTTACAAGCATCGAAAATATTTATCTTCAGTGGTCAATTAGAGAAAAAATATTTTACTTTCTGAAAAGTAAAACCGGAATATTTATTTAAAAAAACATTCTCTAAGAATTGCAAACCTTCTAATATAATGCAGTCAACCATAAGTTCCGATCGTCTGCACGACCATTTCATCGTCGATTCATCTAGTTGGAGATGACACATCGATAATTCGTATATATCCTGAAAGTTCGCATGTAGAGTAAAAAACTGTGTGTTACCGAATTGGACATTGGAAATGGATCCTGAAAGAGTATATAATTCAAATATTTGTAGCTTCTGTCATTCTTTTGTGGGGTTGTAACATTTGCCTCAATCCGAACATCACAATGAGCACAAATTCGTTTTGACTTCCGATGAGCAGCAATATCAATTTTTGTTCCTTAATAAGAGTTGACATTTTTTGTCCCAAAAAAAAAATCAATACACGTCACTTGCGTGTTAAAAGAGAAACTCATTGACGCGTTTAACGTTTTAAACAATACGATAGTTGTGTCAAAAAGTGTCACGTACATAATTCTAAACGTGTCACGTATATTTGGCTATTTAACATTTTAGTATTTTTTTTCAAAAAAGGATAAATGTTTCGTTTTATGATTTTATCCGGGTCAAAGAGAAAAAATATTTGATTTTTTGGAAAGATATTTAAATGGAAAATACAACCCTTCTTATACGGAACTTTTTTTGGAGCAACTTATACCGAGCTAAGAGACCGAAGGTTTTTTTTTGGGTAAATTACATCTGACCCCCTCTACTTTGAACAAATAGACGATTTTCCCCCTCTACTTCGCAAACTGATTAAAAATCCCTCTTAGTTTGGACAAATTATACGATTTCCCCCTTCTTGCCGGAACCGGAGCAAATCTCCGGCGAGGAGGGATGGGAAATGTCAAAATTACCCTTACACTAAAAAACAAAAAAAAACAAAAACATCTCTCTTTCTTCCTCCTTCCTTCTTCTTCTTCCTCCTCCTCCTCCTCCTCCTTCATCAACAAAACCAACAACAACCCAATCAAAACCCAAAATCCAAACCAACAATAACCCAATCCAAAAGGAACCTTAACATATTCCAATCTCACCCACCCAAAATTTTCACAATCCAATCATCCCCTTTTGGAACCCTAGAATTCCAGTCAATAAGAAATCTCAGATTTTTGATTTCCGTCAAAGGCTGTATGTGCGGCGAGGACCATCCGAACAGCCCCCTCGAATCATCCGAAGAAATTCCTTCTCTTCCTTTGTTACCCCTTCTCTCTGTCTCCAAATTTCGTCTGTCCATAAGTATTACCGTGGGAAGGTAAATAGTACCCCAAGTCATAAGCTTGGAAAGCCGAATACACAAGCCGAATAGTACCCCAAGTATTCCTCACCGACGAGGTCGATGACGTCCCCTCCAACCTTGCGACCGTCGCCACTGCCGGCAAGTACGAAAGCGGAGGCAGAGGAGGCAGAAGCTTCGGGTCGGGAGAGCCCTTGGAGAGAGGGAAGTTGATCATCGGGGAGGCGTACAACGGGGTGTCCGGCGGGTCTCCCTGGTCAAACCGGAGAGGCGAGTTGTCCGGCGGGTCTTCTCGTACGATAGCGAAGAAGAAGACGACCGCTCCTCCTAATGAATTTTTTTAGTCGCTTATCGTTGGGTATTATTTGAGCCTTCTTAATTAATTGAACAAATTGATTATTATAGCAGATGGTCCTCCTAATGAATCAAACCACAGGGACGGGTTTTCGGGCAAAAGATGATGTTATGGGCGGAGATAGTTATGAGGAAGAAAAGGGGAGAAGCGGTGGAAAAGGGGGGAAGAAGAAGAGGGTATAATTGTTATTATGTTTTTTATTTTTTTTGTTTTTTAGTGTAAGGGTAATTTTGACATTTCCTATCCCTCCTCGCCGGAGATTTGCTCTAGTTTCGGCAAGAGGGGGGAAATCGTATAATTTGTCCAAACTAAGAGGGGTTTTTAATCAGTTTGCGAAGTAGAAGGGGGAAATCGTCTATTTGTTCAAAGTAGAGGGGGCCAGATGTAATTTACCCTTTTTTTTAGGGGTAAAACGCACAAATTATATTTTAAAGGGGGTTACATAGCGATACAAAAAGATCGCGAGTACAAGACAAGATTGCCAAGCAGATATTGAAGCCGATCCAACGAGTACAAAGAGGCACGGGACGGGGATGAAGGGCGATCGAAAAAGAACTAAGACCATCGATCGAGGTGGAAGCTACCGAAACGAATTTCGATATAAAAACCTCAAGACAAAGTCGAGAGGGCAACTGAGTGTATACAAGATACACTCAGCAGAGAGCCAAGGTCGACGTGAATCGACCGAGACAAAGTTCTCCTCCCACATCCATTGGACAAACATCAAAATCCGAAAGGAACACAGATTCGGCAAAAGCCAAAACAAGCAACAACAAAGGCAACAAAGCAAAAGTCCGACAAAGACAACAAACAGACGAGGCCCGAAAAAAGAGACAGCATAAAATAGCAAAGTGACAAGCAGAGTACAAAGATACCAGACTGGTAAAAGGCCGGAGAGACTGCAAAGTAGCAAAACAACAAGCAAATTACAACAGCGTCGGAGAGAACAGGCTCCTGAACTCCCGAACTCCCAAAACCAAAACGCAACCGGAGAGATCATCCAGAGGAGCGCCAACCAGAGATAACCAAAATGAGCCACCAATCCCCCAGAAAACTAATAGCGAGCGCCAGACTATAGAGGGGCCCCGAGCAGGGGGCAGAGGAGGAACGGACTCTAGGCCAAGCGATGAAGGGACAAGCTCCAGGGAAGCAGAGACCGTCATCAGTACGGAAGATGGCGGCGCTAAAGAACGGCTCAAAGCGGGAGTCAACGAGGGAGAGCGGCGATAGGAAAGACGGCGATGGGTTGACGGAGGGGAGGAGGCCTCCAGAGTGGGCGACAGAGTTGCGAAGGGAGGTGGGGGCGACAGAAAAGATGAAGGATATAAAACCTTAGTTTGGCTCCACAAAAGGGAGAGAGTTGACTCCACGAGGGAGAGGATTAAAAAGTAGTAGAAAGAGGTAAAAGAGGAAGAAGGAGATAGAAAAGAGAAATAGAAGGTGGAGGGAAGGAAGGGAGACGACAGGGGCTAAATTAGGAATTCGACTCTCATTTGGATAGACTTTTTAGTTATACTATGTCATAATCTGGACATCAAACTTAGCTGGGAGACCGAAGCTGAGGAACCAACAAAAACTTGTAGTAAATGAAGAGGGGTTGTTTTAATTTAATTTTTGAAAAATATAACAATATTAAATATTAATAAAGAAAATTTATCAAATTTTGAAAGTCATATTTAGCTCCAACTTCTGTTAATCGACATAATGAATTGAATATAAAAAATATAAATATATTATAAAAAATAATCAATGAGAAATGAATACAACAAGAATTTTATATCAAGCAATAATTTACTTGTTCTAATTTAATTAAAAATATAAATATAAATATAAATTATTTAAATTATATAATAATATTAAATACTTTCGAAATGTTTATCACATTATAAAAATCAAACCTAACTTGAATATAAATTAAGCAGAGATTTTATTCAAAAATTGACAATCCTATCAGTACCGTTGGTAATAGCCGCGCTAAATTAAGAAGTTCGCGTTCCATTGACTTGGTTTATCCGGAACTTTAGTCATAAATTAATTGCATAATTTCCATCTAAGAGATGCCAAAGCTGACTTTGGGCCATAAAATTGGGAGTGACAGCGATGTGAATATTTGTACGGAATTTTCCAGATTTGTACTTCACATCAAATTAAGTCAACGCTAAGTTTAATCGTATTACATAATTAGTTGACATGCCACCTTCATAATTATATATACGTATATATGAAAGTTGACATGTGGATAACAAAAACAAAGTGTTGCTTAATTGAAATAAGAGTTGAACTATTCTAATAGAGTAAATTCAAATATTAGGCGTTCGTATCAATCTTTCGTGGCATGATAATATATACTTTTCGAATCCAACATTATGTTTTTTACCAAAAAAATGGTTACATGGGACGTGGATATATTTGCATCATAAACTTGTAATTCGCTAAAAAGAGAGAGTTG
>SOPF01028333.1:358077-394845 GCA_012979155.1 Hypericum perforatum | reverse complement strand
TCTGGGAACGGGTCAAATCACAAGGGCCTTAGGAGGACTTTTCCCTATTTATTATTATTAGTATTTCAACGTCCGAAGAGTAATTTCTGATTCATCTGGCCCAAATGGATCGCTTCGTGATGGGCCTGACTTTGTACGGGTTATTCGCAATCTGCATATTCGTGCAAGAACGCTTCACGGCGTTCTTTATATTTTTCCATGCCCTTTTTTTTTTAATAAAAGCATATCGTTCCGTACCAATTGGATTGTTTAAATATAATTCATTACTCCAATTGTATTCGCTTTAATGATCAAGAACATTTTTAAGAAAAACTTTATTTCGAAAAGCAATAATTTCCAGATAAAAAATATTTTATCAATAAAATAATTTTATAGAAAATCGAAGAAACGTTTTTTAGATGTCGACTATGAGGAGTAGTACATGGCCTCAAAATTGAGTGGAACCTGAATGTAAAACATATAATACTCGATGTCGACTCCAAAATTGTGACGGAATCGATCCTTTCACCCAATCTGCCCGACCCGAGATGCTCCTCTGTCCTCTTAGACATCAAAGAGATGTTATGTAGGGAGTGGGAGGTAAAGATACAACATGTATACCGAGAAGTTAACGATAACATGGACTGGATGGCAAGCCTCAGCTTTAACTGACTCGCCTATCACATCTATGTCAATCCCCTTATGGGGGTTTAGGGCTTACTTTTACCTCGATGTCTCAATTCCTCGTTCTATTGTAACTTCGGTTTAAAGTTTCATTATATCTTAAGGGCTTTGCCTCTTTTCCAACCAAAAAAAAAAGTTTTTTACCACCAAAAAACCAAAAAATAGTTTTTCGATAGAATTCCCCGGATATTCAAACAAGAATTGTAACGCTAGACTTCATTAAATCTTAGTTAAACAAACACTAACTGGGACACGAAATTTACACAGACTAAAAGTAGTAGGAAAGAATTCTTGACATTACACACTCGAGGGACATGAAGAACAAAAAGACACAGATTAACTTCACCATTTTGCAGATTTACATTTAGCAGCCATCCCATTTTCGTACAAGTAAGACTTGAATGATCTCATAACTTCCTCGTACGTTGGCCTCTTGTAATCTACAGCCTGCTCGATAACCTCATCGGGGCTTGCCCATTTCCACTCCGAGAACTCGGTGTCTGCTCTATTTGCAAGGTTGATCTCGGTTTCGTTGGTCGTTAGTCTCATCAGGAACCTGTAAGCAAGTTAGCTTCAAACATGTTAGTGGCTAACAGTGCACCATATCAGAGTACTTGGTAAGAGCGAAAAGACGCACCACTTCTGCGCTTGGCCGTGCCACTCGCCTCCCCAGAGGCGATTAACTTTGGCTTTCACGGTTGGTGGGAAGTCGTAAGTCAGCCAATTCGGGACCTGTCGAAATAAGCATCCTCTAAATGCCACATTCAAACGAGAAAAAACCGGTCGGTCGATCAGCAGAGCAGGAAATATTAAGCAAACCTCATCAATAATTTCTGCAGACACTAATCCAGTTTCTTCCTGCAGCTCCCTGAGGGCCGCAGACTTTGGCTCTTCTCCATCTTCTATGCCTCCCTGCTTCGCCCAGATCACACGAATTGTTAAAAAAGCTGATCGATAAGCGTTGAAAATGCGTAAAAAGTGATGTGGTTAGCGAAGGTTACAACACACTTGATTCGTGAATACAAGTTTTACAGTCAAATTACATATCAAAACTATTGTTGGTGCTTCACAACCTGAGGCATCTGCCATGCTCCTGGAACATTCAATCTGGAGGCCACAAATATCTGCAGGCAGTAAAACAGATTCATCAATTCGAATCCGAACACAAAATGATTTTTGGGCTTCGAATTTTATCACTTTCTTTCATATTCAGATTCATTGATTCGAAAAATCTGATTTGAAATTCGGGTTTTCCAAATATTGGTTCAGAAAACTCGAACCCACCCAAACGATACCCCAAGTGACTATGGCATCACCAAGTGAATCTGGATTATTCGGTTTAATGATAGAATAAAATGTTTCCCATTTTACAAGTTAACCTGGTAAAGCAAAAAGCCAGCAGTAGGTTACCCATTTTCATGTCTAGACTGGAGTTGGTCAAACTTTGATCATGCAGGTAAGATTGAAAAGAAAAACAATATTCTAGATCATTATATTAGATCATCCAATAAATATTAAATCCATAAATAATTGTAAATACCCTTTCGAAGTTATTATCGAGATAATATTTTATCTTGAGGAAAAATTAAAAGTCACAAGCTTGAGAAAAACGTCACATCTCAAACATGTTGAAGACAAGAGTTGATAGCTCACGAATAAAAAGTCAACTCATCTTCATCTTCTGTTTTTATTATTTAGTTTTCCAAGAAAAAGCAATGCTTTTATTTTTTCCTTCTTATTCATCTTGTACGTCTTTCTTTCTATTCCAGGTAAGATAATCCAAAGTACTCCTCCAATTAATTCTCAAAATAATTCAAAAGTAAATCAACAACTCGATCATCGTGAAACAAACATGAACATCTAAAATATTTTCTGGGATCAAACAATAAACCGGAGGATGCTAAAAAACTGCATGATCAGTGTTATTCGTCCTTTTGCGTACAAAACAAATGGATTCATTTTCCCGAAAAATACTTTCGGACCGAACAGACATATTCTAGTTCTCCTACCTAAATTCAGTAAATATACAATCTTTTCTGATTAGAGATAATAAAACCAGCAGAAACCAATAAGACAGAAATTCCCAACTTGAGGCGTGGATTAAGCAAATACCTGGTTTTCTGAGTTGATGAGACATACACCAACGTTGGGTCGGTACCCAGCAGGAAGACCATCCATTGATTCTCTATTACACGTCTAGCTAACTATCTAGCCAATAAACCCTTTAGTGGGAAAAACTCTTAAGTGTGTCTGAAGGTGGAAGTAGAGAGAGAGAGAGTGGTTTTTAATGGCTTCAGTTGTCCGAAATGGTTTTTAATGGTGGCGGTAGAGAGAGAAAGAGTGGGCATTAATAACGATACTAGTGGGAGTTTTGACTATCTGCAGCTTCTTATTTTATCATGGGCCACCTTCAGGGTGTAAGTGATTGTCCAATATATAGCACTAATCACCAACAAAAACTTAGTGCGACAAATGATTTAGTTTAAATTAGATGTATCGAATTTGAATTTTTAACAATGTAATATTAAATATTTGTTAAAGACATATTTTAAATTTTTTACCAATTTTAATAAGCCTACTACTCTATTCTAGTACCGAGTGGTATCAAAAGATATATCACATTTTCAAAAGATATTAAACCATCAACATGTCAATTCTTTCTACACTTGTATCTTAACATCCTTATAATAGGACTAATCTATAATCAAGTCAAATATAATTTTTGAAATACGACAAAATTTCTTGATAAATATAAAAATTTAACTTATTGGTTAGGTCACACGAGCTTCCCAGTTAAGAAAATATATTTTTTGGTAATGGGTATCCCATCATAAACTTAACATTAATCAAACAAAGGGTAGTGGGTGGAAGGGAAGAGTTGACTTTGTATGAGAGAGAGAATAGTGGAAGGAAGCATCTTTATCTCATGATTTTAATTAATTGTCATCTCCCACCAAGGGATCCACACGAAGATCAGAAAAGAATAAAAAAGGTTGGATTAACTTGTGACTTTTTTCCTACCTGATACTATATTATGGTTCTGTTTTTTTAGTTCATATTCTATTTTCTATACTAATACCTATTTTATTACAACGCCAGAAATCGAATCTGGACTTCCCAAACATTTTCCCATTCTTATGCCGCTGGACCAAAGTTCACTTGGCATATTATGCTTCTCATTAACATTGTACTTGGATAAGGAATTATTTAGAGAATGAAATTAAATAAAGTAAGATATGTCGACTCATTTTTTTGAACAAGGAAGGTTCATGGTGAAAAAAAATTTAACTTCAAAACTTTTTAGTGATAGAGATTGTGGGTTACGGGGACAGACGGACAGTAACCTAAGATGAAAACATTACTCCGTGTATGGTAAGTCGAAAATATTAGTCTTAGTTACTTTCTTATAAGATTAACACTACATTATTATCTTGTAACCAGACAAAGTTAAAGTAACATGTAATAACTTCTTCTAATCGAAACAGAATGTTAGAAATACATTATTTTTATCCAAACAAAGTTTAATTGAATAACAGAAAATTAATTTTTTAAGGTGAATTACATAAAAAAATACACCTTAATATAATTTGAATCTTAAACTTAGGTCAAATCTTGTTACCTCTATGTTATTATGCTAAATAACCGTTGACCAAATTTACTTGAATTTTAAAATTGGCATAGGTTGAATAAAATATTTCGAAAATGAATTTACATCAAGAAGAAATTCGTTGCCATTTTTGATATAATAAAATTGAGGGTTAAATCAGTCTACTATTTTTTGACAACTATAATTTTGTTACAACTACAGTTTGATCTGCAATCACTCCAAATTAGATTTTCACTTTTGCTTGATAATGTTAGACTCCAAAGTCAATTCTCCATCCCATTTGAGATAGACAAACTTTCGGTAGTTTTATTTAAAATTATGATCATGAAACTCCAGATTAGACTTGTGCAATTAGACGAATACATGAGCCTATGTAGCTATGAAGTAATGCAATATACATATACCTTTTATAAAAAAAAATCATTAATACTTACTTCTGCTTTGAACCGCACATGGATCCGTGGGCTTGGACCTTGAATATTGAACTTTGACTTCCCGGGGCCAGCCTTGACCAAAATGGTTTAGTGTTACAGCAAGAGTTTAGACCCGAGTCAATTTCCTTGTTGGAAGTCAAGGTCAGGTTCCAAGTATGGCCCTGGACCCTTTGTTTTGGGTTGAATTTAGACTATTTTTTTGGTATATTTCGAATCAAATTGTTATCGTTGAATTTATATTAATCAATCCCAAGACCAATATGAGATGAGAATACGTTGAAAAAGTGGCCACAGGGTACCGGATCATATGGTTTTGAACTATATAATTTTGATGTAGCACCTAGCCGTTAGGGTTGTGGTCCAAGTTCTAAGATACAGGTTGTGGCTGCTCTAGCCAGTGTGAGTCAGTTGATCTTTCAAAAAAAAAAAAGTGTGGGTCAGTTGCACTCCCATATTTTTTGGACAATTATAGTTAAACATTCTTAAACCTTACTTACTAATAATCATTCTAATAATAGATTTTCTTATATTTGCGAGACTTAAAATTAAATCTAAATCTTTTATCAATTCTGATTTAATTGCATATTTGTCTGCGAGGAAATAAGAAATCAAAGAATGTTTGATAAACTTACACATAAATAGGGTAAAAGTTAATCCATTTTCCGATACAAGATCCAAATTCATTTCTCGTTTTCATACACCAATCAGGACCTTCGGACGATTTTTTTTTGTAGGTAAACCTGACTGGGACTGGATCCCATCGTTACAAAATGATTAGAACAAAAAATTCATTATTTATAACCTTAAATCACCCTACAGAGATGAAAACATGTGATGGACAGAGAGCAATGCAATGCAAAGGAAATAATTTTCTGTTAATTATTTCATGTGACAAGCTGATTATCAATACAAAACTAATTTTCAATTAGACCCGACCTGCCAAGTTTATGATGATTATGAAGGTGCGGAAAGACACAATGAGTGGCACAATTACTTTTTATTTAATACTATGTGGACGCACGGATCGGTTACAATTGAAATTTTAACTATTTATTTGAATGGTGATACTGATACACCTTATTAAAAAAAATTAACATTGATATATTTAAAAAAAAATAGACTCAATTTTTTTTGATTAAATTAGAATAATTGTATTCTTAAATACTTGCAAAAGATGATAAGCAATAAAAATGGAAAATCACTCGAGGGAACCAATGTCTGTCATCCGCTAATGGGCGACCACCATCATCATCATCAACAAATAACAAGTAAGCACCAGAAAATATTCGGAAAATGAGAAGAAAAAACATAAGGAAAGGGGAATAGAAAGAGAGAGAGAGAGAGGGAAGAGAAGAACCATAGCGGAAGCAAGAAGGACACGTGGCGTGCGCGAGGAAGCAAATTCCAAACCGAATAAAGGCACGCAATCGGAGAAGCAAGCAACTAATCAGAAATCACTTATTTTTTTAAAAACTAAAAAAAATTAAAAAATTAAAAAGTAAAGAAAACCGACCATTTAAGGGAAGAAACTAAGGAAGGGGAAAGAGAAGGGGAGAGAAGATGGAGGACGAGGTGGTCCAGCGGGTGTTCCAAGAAGGAGGCCGGGACTACTACCAGCAGCCTCCCTCCACCTCCGCCTCTTCCGCCGCCGCCGCCTCTTCTTCGTCCATCCTCCAGTCTCTGCCTCTCCACGTGGTTAGCTCTCTCTCTCTCTCTGGTTTTGGCGTTCGTCTTTTTGATCGGCGGTTAATAACGAGGGAAATATGCGATTCGGAATTGGAGATGCGGTTTTCTAAGTGCACCTAAAAGTTTGGTGCGATTATCGTTGAGCATTGACTGGAAGGAGCCTCGGTGGAGTCCGAGCTGGAAAGTAGCAGGATCCTGCGAGAGTTCATCGGTTTTCGCCTCTTTTTTTTCGTGTGTGTGTGCATGTGCGTGTGTGTTTCGTATGGAATTCGTGTATCATATACGATGTGGCCTTCTGTTTGAGGTGTGTCACCGGATTGTGGAACATTAGTAAAGAGTGTAGTAGTGCTTTTACTGAAGTTGTTGGACTGAGTGAGTGGCTTTGTAGTGGGTCTTGTTGAGTGTAGTAGGTAGGTTTTGGGGTTTTCACAGTGAATAGAAAGATTAGGCACTCGTCATGGGGATGGGGATGGAGATGGTGCACATTCGTGCTGATTGTGGCAGTTTAGTTGGGGGAGCAGGTCTTATGATATGAACTGGTTCAGTAATAGCTACATGTTGTCCTCGGAAATGTTTTGAGGTTGAGTGTCGTTCTATTATTACTTTTTATTGAGTTTTCCGGAGATAGAATCCTGGTCTCTTAAGAGTACAAATCAATATCTCTGCCCTTTCCCTTGCCGCTCGAATCGGCCTTAAGGGCGGTTTGGAGTAGAGAATTATTCGTATGGGTAGGTCTTCACGGTATTCACTAATGCGCAGGCTTTGAGCCGATTCATAGTAACCTATTTGGTTTTCCAGATTGCCGAACTTGCTTAGCTGCACACTTCTATGCCAGGAAAATACTGGTTCTATATTCTTCATCTCGTTTATGTTGGTAAAATTTTGATGCGGAAGTTGTGTATGATTCTAATTTTCTTTCCGCTTGTGGTTATGCAGTCATTTGACCATGGATATTACCTACTAATAAAGTCTATCCAAGAGCTCAGAGAAAAGAAAGAGGGTCTTGTAACTGTTGGTATTGGTGGCCCTAGTGGTTCAGGAAAGACAAGGTAAATTCCTTAAATGGCTGCAGTCCGATCTGAATAAGCATTTTTTTTCCAGCTTATTTGATCCTCATAAGCCTTTTGATCATGTGATGGTTTGTAAAGCTTAGCAGAGAAGGTTGCTTCTGTAATTGGTTGTACTGTGATATCTATGGAGAATTATCGGGACGGAGGTGATGATGGGAATGATTTGGATTCCATTGATTTCAGTGCCTTAGTCAGGAATCTGGAGGTTTGTTTACCCCTCATTTTCTGTGTCATCGATTTCTTCCTCTAGTTGTCCGGTTACTAAAAAAAAACTTCTGATTTCTCTTTTCTATGTTCCCCCTCCAAAACTCCAGTCCATTATGAACCTATTTAAGCTATCTGTTTAACCATCTACAACAAATTTCTGAAATAGATCTCAATTTGTGTTATTCTAAGTTCTAACTATTATTATTTGCATAGATGTTTCCCCTAAAATATGTCATCTGTGTTAAAACAGGATCTGACAAAAGGTAATGATACATTCATTCCTGTGTTTGATTACAATCAAAAGAAGCGGATTGGTTTGAAACAGATAAAAAGTGCCTCAGGTGGAGTGGTAAGACAGATGTTCATCAATTACGTTTGTTTGTTTCTTCTCAAACTTCACTTGCTGATAATTACTCCACCTGTTCAAAATTGATCTCAGGTAATAGTTGATGGTACATATGCGCTGCATGCAAGACTCCGCTCATTGTTGGATATACGGGTTGCAGTGGTAAATATCTATCGCACTGGGATCATAATTTCATTTTTGCAGTATTTTTTTTTTCTCAATAAATTTTCTTAACTTGTCGAATGATAACACTAATATCATGATGTTTAGGTTGGTGGAGTTCATTTTAGTCTTCTTTCCAAAGTTCAATATGATATCGGAGATTCTTGTTCGTTGGATTATCTTATTGACAGCATTTTCCCCTTATTTAGAAGACATATAGAGCCTGACCTCCATCATGCTCAGGTTGGTGATCTACTGGTCCAACATCGTGAAATATTTTCATCAAGGTCTTTATATTCTGGTTTCTGGGTGACTTTTTTTTGCAGATCAGAATAAACAATAGCTTTGTATCATCGTTTCGAGAAGTTATTTACAAACTCAAATGCAGAAGCGAGGTTAGTGCATGCATTGCTGATTTAACAGTCATAATGTCTGGATTAGTATGGTCCTTACATTTTCTTCATCACTTAAGACGATCAAATTCTTTTAACAGTCTCTGGAAGGGGGTGGACATTCTGCTAATGCCTTTAAAAGACCTGATGTCCAAACTGATAAGTAAGAGTACATTTAGTTTCATTGCGTTTGGCTTATTCCTTGCTTAGTTGAAGTATTTTCTGTTCCTTGCTTTGCAGCTACATTGAGATGTACCTCAGGCCTCCATCAGCAAGTGAAGAGGCTCGAATAAACGATTGGATTAAGGTGCGACAATCTGGTATTAGATACTATTTATCACTCGGGGATCAGAGGATTGTTGACAAACACTTTATAATCAGGCCAAAAGCTGAATTCGAGGTGAGATCCCTGACATAATAAGAATTCTGTTTTATCAGAGGAGAAACCTCTTTTTATTACTGTTGTACTAGTTTGGAAGGTTTTTATTCAGAATTTTTTAATTATACCCCTTGTTAATACCATTGATTGGTCCATGAGGCGTCTCTTCCTGTGAAACAAACCTGCACCTTAACTTTATATGTAGTTCTTCTTATTATGACAGGTTGGGAGAATGACACTCGGCGGGTTACTTGCACTTGGTTACAGTGTTGTAGTCAGTTATAAGCGTGCATCTACCTCTGTCTATATTGGTTCTTTGTCATTGTCGCTTGAGACAATTGATTCTTTGAGTGAGACATTCATGGTCCTGCGAGGCATGGACAGGAAGGTAATGTTTTTCTCGTAAGGATGTTATCCAAAAGGCGCTGAAATTCTTTTATTTACGCTCAAGACTCCACTTTAGCTCTTTCGTTAGAACTACCAAAGTTGCTAGTTAAATAGGGGGGACATTCAAGCATTTATTGCATGTTTCATTGGCTACTCGAAATTGTAGACTGTTGGAGAGGAAGCATTAAAGATGAACATTACTGGACCATGGATCACCAAGTCATATCTGGAATTGATTCTGGAAACTAAAGGTTTGAGTTTGTCATTCTTGCTGTGTTCTTCTGGTATTGGTGTATGCGTTCTTTAAACATCAGAAGTAATGCCTTCTTGATTTGCAGGTGTACCACGTCTAAACACACCCCCACCTTTGTCTGCTAAACCAGTGCCTGGTTTTCAGGAAAGGGGTGCTATCGTTGCCCCAAAACCCATTCGTACGACTCCGGACTTTGTCACAAAGCTTGAGGATTTATCTCTTCCATGGACACGCTCTCCAACAAAAGCAAAGATGGAACCTGTAGTTGCAACGTGGCAGTTCATATCTTCAGGGCCTACACAAGCTGGTAGTTCCATCATAGATAGAAGTCCTTTACACTGCAAGTTCCTTGCTAGGGTAGCACTGTCATGTTCAGAATTCTCTCATGAACAACAACAGGTTCTTCCACTTTCAGGAAGCGGCTTGCTCCAATGCCTGATTCATACGATCTGGATCGAGGATTGCTCCTTGCTGTTCAAGCAATTCAGGTAAAACTTTAATAAACTAATGTTATGATTATGGTTGGGAGTTTCGAACAATTGGTTGGAATTGTATCCAACATGTGGAATACAATACACTTGCGAGTAAATGATAATTGAATAAGGTTTGCAAGTGTTAAATTACAGAGTGGCTTTGTTTTACAAACTAAGATATAATTGTCTGTCATAAGTTGCTAATTCTTTTTCAGCAGAGGTACTGATATTAATATAGAAACTCACAAAGATATAATTTCTTTAGGTCAAGCTAACCACAGATTTCATTCATGTATGATAGAGCGTAAAAAAGGGTTATTGCGGACTGTGATAAAATAAAAAAATACCATAATACTCAACTCTTGCTTTGTTATGCATGCAATTAGCAAAAAACATATTTCAGCTGGATCACACAGGGGCAACCAGCCCAGCCATGTTACCACTATTAAGTGTGTCTGTATGGAATTCAGCTAGCATTTCGCTTTCATACATTATTGAAGGTTCTTCTCACCTTTTGGTTCAGGCTTTGTTGGAACTCAAAGGTCCCCCTGTTATAGTTGGAATAGGTAATCTCTCTCTCTCTCTCTCTCTCTCTCTCTCTCTCTTCCAGCGCGTGTGTGTATGTGCATGCATGCTATGCTTGGACTACCTTCCTGAGGCTGATAGTATGAGTTATGACTTCATTTGGTTGGAAGCAAGAACAAGAGACTTTTTCGTGGTTGAATATGACTTGTTTGTTTGATTTTTTTTTTCTTGTTTGGTGGCTGTTTCTTTGCTTGTGATTTGAGCAATCTTGTTGGCTTTATCCTTCTTTATTTTGCTTAGGTGGTCCAAGTGGGTCTGGAAAAACCAGCTTGGCGCACAAGATGGCAAATATTGTCGGATGTGAAGTAGTTTCACTTGAAAATTACTTCAAGTCTGAGCAAGTGAAGGATTATAAGTATGATGACTTTAGGTCTCTTGATCTTTCCTTGCTTTCAAAGGTAAGATTCTTTGGTGCTGCGTCTCATTTTAATCCTTTCATATATGACTATATGAGTCCCTTGCATGCTTGACGGTCTACTTTTTTTTGCTCAGAAATTTGGTAATTTTCCTGTTCCCAAATGGTTTTATTTGTTGGTTTCTACACGGTTCTTCTCGCAAAATGGGTGAATTCTGTTTGGTGCCTTGTTCATTTTTCTATAAATCCTGATTCTCATGAAGATGGAATATTGAGAAAATTGTATTTCTTGGTTTTACTTTTTGGTAAACATTTCTTGGATTTATGTGAAAGATTTATGTGGTCTTAGCACTTGTAAAAAGCAGGATTCCACGGTCACCTTTCTGTTCACAAAATGAAAAGAAAAAGATGGTGAACTGTCATCTGTTCAATTTAACGAAATATTTCTGTGTCACTGGATAGAGGAAGATGTGCAGAAGCTGCAGTTTAGTGATTGTTACAGTAGTGGAGACTAATGACAGGTTTTGTCTTTTCAATTTTGTTTCGCAGAATATTGACGACTTGAGAAAGGGTCGCAGAAGCAAAGTTCCTCTTTTCGATCTGGAGACTGGTGCCCGTACTGGCTTCAGGGAACTTGGTGTTTCGGAAGACTGTGGTGTGGTTTGTTCTTATCCACTTTTCTGAATACACCATATTCACGTTTCTCTTATGAGTGCTTGAACTGCGTCTGCTTGACTATGTAACATGCTTGGACTAGAAGCCTATTGAACTTGTACACTGTTTGTTTTCCAGTTTGTCTTAATATTGGTTTCTGTATATTGTTAAGTTAAGGAACACATACCTGCGATAGTCTATCACCTGTCAAGCTATTTTACGCAATTAAAGTTACTAAGATTAGGTAAATTTGCTGTCTAGTGATAGTACATTTTATCTTCGGGTGATTAATTTAGGATGTTGATGTCGGATTTGGAAGACAAAGGATCACTATCATAAAATTCGCATGAAATTGTGTTGCTGGTTTACCCCTTTTCAACCAAATTGGCTTGACCATGAAATTGTTTCATATTTGTGTTGATGGTTCTTTCGAGGATCTTTCTAATTATAGGTCCATGTGTTGCTCTGCAGTTAAAATTATGTCTCTTTGAAGTTTATAGTGCTCACCGTATGGCTGACCTGTCCTTAGATTGCTCTTAAAAAAGGCATTGTCCTTGCATAATTGTTTGATATTACCAGGTCATTTTTGAAGGAGTTTATGCGCTGCATCCTGAAATTCGGAAATCACTTGATCTGTGGATTGCTGTTGTAAGATAACACAACTCTTCTTGTCTAGCTTCTACACTTATGGTCATGGTATATGCAGTAGAATATGCCTCTAATAATAACCTTATTGTTATGGCAACCTTTTTCAATCCAGGTTGGTGGTGTCCATTCCCATCTGATTTCTCGAGTTCAAAGAGACAAAGGCAGAGTGGGATGTTTTATGTCCCAAAATGAGATCATGATGACCGTGTTTCCTATGTTTCAGCAGTACATCGAACCTCACCTTGTTCATGCTCATGTCAGTAAACTCCTGAAACTATGCAATTCTGATATTTAGTTCTATCTCTGTTATTGAACTTCCATGCGAAGCATGTCGATGTATGAGCTCATCGGGCTGATGTGACTTGTGAAAGTAAGAAGGAAAAATACGGATCCAGTGGTTTTAGTTGTCCTTTTTTCTCCTGGCCTCTTTGTTGGGGAATCCCACATTGGAAGTTGCAGGCGTGGTGAGCTTGTTTGTAAATGTGGAAAATCCATCTACTCTTTGATTTAAGGTTTTGGGTTGGATATGAATATTCTAACATGGTTAAGAGTCAAATGCTCTTACGAGACTAATGGTCTTCACGACTCCCCTTTGAAAGCAAAAGAGATAGTGTAAAGCCCGTGCAAACTTCAGCCCGGCAGGCTTCGTGCAAGGGGGCATTAGTGGAATGATTTGCTATTTGTTGTTTACTGCACACTTCCGAAGATCATTGCTAACATTCTTTGACCATGGTTTCTTTACTTCTGGTTAATGCAGCTGAAGATTCGAAATGATTTTGATCCTGTGCTCTCCCCTGAAAGTTCATTGTTTGTCTTAAAAAGTAACAAGCAAGTACGTATAGCATTTTGATAGTGTGCTATAGGTAGATGGACTTGGTTTGGACATCTGATGAGTTTTTTTAACTTCAACCAATGACAGGTTGGCTATCAAGATATCTTGAAAATACTTGATCCTGCCAAGTCTTGCAGCTCGGTTCAGAACTTCACTGACATATACTTTAAGATCCCTGGTTCGAATGGGCAGTTAATAGAGAGTGATTGCATACGTGTCAGGATCTGTGAGGGCAGATTTGCACTATTGATACGAGAGGTTGGTGTGAAAATTTCATTAGTCGTGTGAAAGGGATAGTCTATTTCATCTTTCGTGGATTCCGAACAAGCACTATATTATTTTATCTTATGGATTCATTTTATAGCCTATAAGGGAAGGGAACTTCATCATTCAACCTAAAGTGGACTTTGATATTAGCATCAGCACGGTTTGTGGGCTTCTTAATCTTGGGTAAGGCAGGTTCTCAGCGATTAGTTTCCTTCATTTTAATACCTCCAAGCCTCTATCTGGTTACTGGTAATGATCATACTGAAATAGCGAAGTCAACTAGTTATATCTTATCTTATTCCAAAAAGACGAGCCATTGTATGTGTTGCCTAGCTAGTTTTCTACTTCTTAAAGGTGGTGAGCTTGCAGCTGATATTTTTGGATAATTAAGTTTCATCTATGCTAGTAACAGTATTTTGAATTCCTTGACATGTCATATTCCATCAAGACAATACAATTTTAGAACTTGATTTGTTACATGTGTCTGTAGCTGAATAGTTTCTTCTTTGTGTTGCATACTTCCAATCCATATTGAAATGCTTAATATAAACTTTCATCTCAGGTACCAAGCTGTAGCTTATATAGAAGCATCTGCTGTTATTTACCAAGATGCGAAGGTAATCTGAGTTTGATATTTTTTTTGTAGATGGGATCATAGAATTATTCTACACACCCTTGCTAAATGGATCTTATGCTCCTCAGCATGTTTAAACTTGGTGATTCCTGAGTAGGAAATTCTGAGTACCTCAATGAGTATTTGCTTTGTCCAGTTGACAGTAACTGATTCTTTATGACATTTCTACTTGTTGCACCCATGCTCCACAACTCGTGTATCTTAATGAAAACGGTGACACGTAGGATTATATTATCTGTCTGAGGATACTTGCAGGTCTCAATTCGTCCATACTTGGTTCTCTCTAGCTTGTCTTAAAAGTTACTTTGTTAATGGTGTCTCTGCTTGTAGATCCTTATTGAGGTTGATCATCTACAAGATGTCCCAAGTCCTTATTTACAGATCAAAGGGGTCAACAAGGAAGCAGTGGTGGCTGCTGGTTCTAAACTTAAGTTAGATAACTCATACACAACAAAGGTCTTGCTTCCACTATCCCGTTCAAATGTTGGCTTTTGATTGCTGTTTGGTGGAACACCCAGGTAATTGACTCCATCATTATGTCGCTGGTGTCACGGTTTTCAGAGTTACTTGCAAATCATTCTGGAAAGGTTGCCAGCTAGTGAGAGGAATTCCAGCGGAATTCATACCCAACAAGCTGGGAGGTTGCAGGAGCTTGTCGAATTCATACAATCTCAGGTATGCATCAGTAGACATGTAGGTTTACTCGGGTATTATGTAATGGAGTATTCTCCGGATTTAAAACTGCAGTGCATTATGCTTTACATGTTCTGCAATTATCAGGGTAACAACAGCTCAGCATCAGAATCGTCGCCCAGTAGAGATCCTACCCCTGTTGAAGCTATAATTGAAGACATGCAATCTAGGATCCGAAGGCTGGAAAGATGGCAAACCATTAATACGGTACTGGAATATCTAATCTCACCGTTGTCAGTTGGATTCATTTCGATCATTGGAAAAAAAAAATGCCCCGGTTCTCCTGTTAAGTAATCTAATAGGAACGGCATTTACTATAATCTGCATCTTAGTCAAATGTTACCGAAGTAGCACTAGAACCGTGATCATCCAATAAGTTTATGAGCCAATACTACTTGTTTTATGTCGACTAATGGCACCGGAGCTTAGAACATTCATGTTCCTCTTCTCTGGCAGGTGCTGTGGACCTTCCTGATGTCTGCTCTTGTTGGCTATTCCCTGTACCAAAGGAAACGGCAATGACTGCACGATGACATCTTTGGAGAGTCCGTTCCGGTGTTACATGAAAGATATCATTTGCAGCGGTGGGCTTCTTCCTTCCTCGGCTTCCAGGTCGAGTTCTAACTGCTGTCCTGACTACAATTGCGGGCCATTACATGGTTTCCCGAGGACAGTTTTCCGAGGCATTGGGGAGCTTTGGAGCCCCTCGTATTCAGTTTCTCCTTTTGTACATTGTATGTGTATAATTTATTAGTTGAGATCAGGCCGTTGAGCTGACGGAATTGCGGTAGAAAGGAAGATGGAAAAGATACATGAAACAATTATTGATTAGCTTCATCTTATATTTGAAAAATACTGGTACTTCGTAAATTCGAAGCACTCGCTAGACTTGCTACAAAACAAATATTGATTAGCTTCATCTTATATTTGAAAAATATACGTACCTTTAGTGTGTGCGTACACACACACACACACTCTTCAACACGTGTCAGACCAGTGTTTATAGTAGGTCTTTGACCATGTTAGAAATGGCCCATGACCGCCTTGTCGACTGTCGTATGCTAGTCAGGCCCAAGTTGTACAAACTCCGAAAGGAGACTCCCGGAATCTGATTAGGGCTAGGCAATGTTAGGTCTCAACTTGGTTCTGTTATTCTGAATTGAAGTTCTATTTGGATTTTTTTATCATTGTTCATAAAAATAGTAAAATAGTACCCAAGAAATAAAAATTACGAGTTTGGTGTACGGAGTAAATTTCTTGTAAGTACACTGTGGACACCAAATTCGTAATTTTATTTCTTGGGAACTATTTTAATAATTTTTGATGAACAATGACACTAAAATGAAAAAATCCTTCTATTCCCCTTATATAAAAGATTCATTGGTGTTCTATCCCATGTATGCAGAGTTTTATATCTTAAATAGACCAGAGATCAAGGCATTATTTATTACTAGCCTTTGCTATGCAGTTGTTGCTACTTAGCTCTAGTTCCTATATTAAGCTCTAATTAGGTGTTAGATACTTAATCATCCCACTTTTATACATATATTTATCATGGTTGTGAATAAAGATCAAGTCATTTTCCTTTCCTAATCTTAAAATTTACATGGTATAAATGCTAACAAAATAACCTCTGAATCTTCTAATAATATGCAGCCTTCTGTCGCCCACGATCAATCTATTACCAGAAAAATCACTCTTGGAAACAGTTTCAATATCAACCTTAAAATTACTCCAATACGACTCAGTTTCAATATTTAATTATTACTATGGCTCTCTCCTAATCGGTTTCGTCGTGTGGGCATTGTTTGAAAACCTTTCCATAGTAAGTTGTCGAGTTGTTCACATTGCAAGCTCCTCCAACCACTTCACTACTTCGCACATAATGTTCCGCACAGACGAAGTGTCGGAGAAGACTGCGGATGCAATAGCAATGTGGTGTAACTTTGTTGTTTATGATCCTTTTGTTACGACGGCGGGCGAACAATGCTTCTCTATTTACATTAGGTTGAACAAAACTCCGAACAGTCTTTAACACTTGGCGGTTTCAGCTTTCAAAATGGTAAAGCTCGCTTTTCTTGATGGTGAGAGTGGACAAATGGCTAAAACCACATTGTGAGGTTTGTATTTGTAAGTTAAAAAGAGAAGGGGCATCATCATGATGATGATGATGATGATCACAATGAAGGGTCATTCTAAACCAATATCTTCTTTATGACACTTCTCCAAGCTTACTCCGTAAAAAAGCCTTTCCACTCACTGTATGCTATGCGTCCCGTCAAGTTGCATCATATTTGATTGCAACCTCCGTTTATTTTGTTATTCTGTTGGATATTCAATATTCTTGAGCAATCGACAAATTTCCGATGACTAGTCTGTTGGATATTCAATATTCTGTTGTCCTGTGAACATTGTTTTAAAAATCAGTCCAACCGTGATGCAACATACAGACAAGAATAAATGGTCCAAAATTTTTTATTAAATTATGTTAAACTAAAAGTAATTATTTTAAGATCTTAACACTTTTGACTAATTAACCCTGCAATAAATTATAAAACATGTAAATTCCCGGACCGAAAGTTGTTCTCTATAAGTATGCGTCAAGTACACATCAAAGTTCACACTAGGGATCATCATGAACAGATTGAGAAGAAAAAACAAAGCTAACTTGGTTAGTGCCCCAACTTTTGTCAAAATGTACACAATGTTCTCCTGGTTCTGTAGTGTCATACAAGCATCTGACTAGAGTCAAAGCTACACCCTGCCGGGTGCTCAAAGAATGTGATGTCCTCGTGTACGTCTTGCCAGATACAGCAGCGAGTAGCGGCATGCGAGGAAACGAAGCTCTCAGGTAGCTCCGCGATCAAAGAATGTCATGTCCTATGTTTTTCGGTATCATGTACAAAACAATGCAGTTCCCCTTCTGTCCAAATATGGGGAGGTTCGAGTAACGTGATCCCGAAACTCCAATGAGTTTCCTGGGGCTCCTCAACGTAATGTGTATGCCATCGTATGGACAGGTCAAAGAATGAAAGAATCGTTAGCACGCAAGTAGAAGAACCATCAGAAACTTTTCACAAGACGATCAAGTAGCCGATGAAGATCTCGAGTCTTCTGTTCTATTCACATGGCACATGCAGTCTGGACAAGGGAAGGTATATAATGAGTCGGACAGTCGTTTCAGTTCAAATCCCTTTGAATCACTGTGGGACCTCATATTCAGCATGTGCCGCTTGAAGCTCTTCCATCTGGAAATCAATGAAAAACATGAATCCCAGGGGTTACCTTCAATAAAACATACCAGAGGAACAAACCAAATAACTCTCTGTCCTTGCAAAAGCAAATGAAAGCGTACCCGATGTTTGGATTATCAAAGAGCAATGCCAATTTCCGCTTGTCCGGTCTGATTGTCTTGGAATGCCCACTGTACAAGAATCTTCTATGACCCATCAGAAAATGAGGGAAGTTTCCACCTTGCGTCGTCACAAAGACCTCACTGTGAAGGCAAACAGTATAATCTATAGCAGCCATCCTGGAAGAGAAGTTCTAGAAGCAGTAACTGGAATCAGATTAACAGCCGCAGACGATTCAATGACTGCAGAAGCGACCACAATGTTACCTTGAAGGGAGCAAGTTCTTCCTCTGTAGCTAACATGTTCTTTGTCAGAAGATTTGGAAACATTTCCCGCAGAGGAGCCATGTATTTCTCAGCGTTGTATATCCTGCCAGATGCCAAATAAATGTACGTGTTTTTTTCGAAACCCATTCCTCTAAGCATCAGACCCACCTGTTGAAAGGGAAGAAACATGCAATTGAGAGCAGAATATTTGCACAATGTATTCAAGCCATGAGAGCATCTGTCAACCCAATAAGTTCCGATCATTGTTCTCTCTCTTGGGCCTCACATCCAATTTTAGATTAAATAACATAAATTCATAAGTAACGGGAAAAGTAGAATTCATATATACACCTCTAATGGGGTGAGGGGACATTTCCCGTTAAGCCTGATAGCTCCAGGACGTATTGTTCGACCGGGCTTTGTAAACTTCCCTTTCCAACCTCGTTCTCTTGCTGCTTTCATGTCCTGCTCTTCCTGCTTGCCGCCATCAAACACACAGCAAGAAAAAGCAACCATGTCCTGAGGATAAGCATTTGCAAACAAGATTAGATAATCAAAAAACTTAAGTATGCCAATGCCAGAATGGAGGGAATTTTCCAGAAGGCAAGAAAAATAATTTGCTTTTTAAGTGCTTCTCATATGTCACCTCCTCAAAGCGAAGATGAACAGAAACATATTTTCCCCCATTGTTGGCACTGCGTTGTTTCATCCTTGAAACTAAGTCTTCTCCCAGGGATAATATTGGACTTGAAAATTTTAACGCTTGGTAGTTTGCCAAACACCTAAGCCGCTGGACTGCTGGTGGAGCATCAAATGACAAGCGGTTTGCAAAAGGCGAAATCCTTATTACTCTGTAATTTACCGAAGCACCATGCTCAGAAGAATTAAGTGTATCTATGACACAAAATAACAATATCAACCATTCATGACTAACATTAAGATTCGACAAGCTAATACTAGAGACAGCTCTAGGTTTGGTGAGAAAAGGCGATTAGCATATTCCTTTTCAAGTAAAGAAAATATGCACCAAGTTTTATACCAAAAAAAGTCAAAATAGGAAAGGAAGTTTCAAGTGACAGTCACATTACGTAAATAATGAACTCTAAAGGTAGATGTCAAGAGTACGCAATCAACAAGAACTGACTAACTTAAAAAAAACATGAGAACAGAATAAACAAAAAGCAAATTATGCATGAACCATATAAGCCAACTGAATCAAGGTATGACATGAGCTTGCCATTCAGAAAATTGTAAGGATAAATCAAGCGAAGTCTTCTAAAAATACATAAGCAACAATCACAGACCGGAGAAGGCAATAAGTAAACAAAACAAACACAATCAGTGATGGCCTTCAATCAAAGTTTCAGCAAGGGAGCAATATAAAAGCAACAACGAAGGCACAATTATCCCAGGATCCCAGGTGAAAACCCTAATGCATTTAAGCAAGCCAAATTATAAAAATATCTAAGTTTGTCGCTCACTTCTCTTCTAGTAGCTTTGGGAGGACAACATCTCCATAGTACTGAATAGGTGACCACGCTTTCACTCTGAAGTTGAAGACATTCGTGAAATTATGATCAAATCGCTCCATCAGATGCACCGGGATCTTATCAACCACCCGTACATCATTTTCCAATGTCTTGATGAAATATTCCTCATCATAAATGTCGTTGAATTTGCTATATAACCAAAAAAAAAAGAATTATAAGGAAAAACAATTATGCAGTCCACTTCTCTGGTTAAACTTGATAGTAACACCACCATAAAGAAAAATCACATTGGATGGCCTATGCAAATTGTTCATTCTCTACCGAAGAAGTTCAATGCAAGTAAAAATTCTTTTGGGTGATTTTCTAAATTCAGCCCCATCAGTAAAAATATCGTTACTCAGTCCATAGCGGTAAGCCACTATTGCTATGTGATGGCCATGGGCCCAGGGCCTAACAAACCTTGGATCTCTCCAGATGCTGTGAAAATGAAAATTCGGGATTACAAGAGTAGCATTAAGATGGCCCGCAACAGCAACTGCATTACATATCTGGAGAAGAGCAGAAAACCTTAAAAAGAATTTATATACTACCAACAATAAGTAGCCTGCAAAAGAAAAAAAAAAGGCGAGGAGCAAGACTAACCGATGTCCTCTGCTGATTCAAGCCTCCATTTGCCTCAACATAAATATAACCATTCAACTCGGGTAAACCTTCCACAGATAATAAAAAAGCATGCAAATTCATGAGCACGTATAAAGTACTGAAACATCATAAATATTTATACGAGATTGTCATTTAGCAAGTTCTTGTACCTCCTGAAGAGTGTTTTACACACGGCCTCCACTCCCCACTCTTATACGAGTTTTTCCAGATCGTCGATATCTAGAGAGTCAACATGCAAATCAGTATCACACAAAACATTTGACGAATCATACAAAATCGCAAACTAAGGGAGCAGAAACCTTATCTAAAGGAACATCAAGACCCTAATGAACGCCATTCGATACTATCACTAGCTACATTGCCCTTCAACCAAGGGAATTTAGAGCTCTTCGAGTTAGCTCTCGAGATTCCGATAGAGCAAACACCAACGGATTACATGCTTTAATGTTCGGTTCTAATCCGTTCCCATCCACGGAAAAAAAAACTAACTGCTAAACATCACATGTTAGAAAGAAAAAAAAAAACCGCTCTTAACAGTTCTCCAATTTCTTGTGTTAAATATACTCAAGCTCACCTTCTTCAATCTCCAAGATCTCAACCGCTAAAAATTAACCTAACACATAAACCAATACGACAGAGAGACAGAGAAGAGACTAACAGCGTTAGTGGAGGAGTTATCGGCGTCCATCTCGTGGCGGAGCTTCTCGTAGACGTGGGGGCTCCGGTAGACGGAGCCGGCGACGGGGCGTCGGTTGATCACCGGGACGACGTCGAACGACACGGTCCCCATATAGAGCAGCATCCCGGAGATATAAATCACCGGCGCGAAAAGGAATATCCCCTGCCGCCGGAGCAGCACCGAGAGGAGCAGCCAGGCGAGCCGGTGCGCTATCGTCGTACCGCTGCGTACTCCGGAGGGATTCCGGCCGCCCTTGCCGGCCCCCCGCCGGTACCGCGGGGACCGGAGAACGGGCGATTGGGGCGGAGACGGTGTCGTGTGGCCGCTGCTCGGGATCCTATTGTACGCATGCATTTAAGGGAACAGAATAATTAAAAATAATAATAATTTGGGAGATATGAGACGAGACGGCGTCGTCTGAGCTCAGGGAAAGAGAGAGATTAGCCGTTTCATCCTCTCTTGGTGTGTTTAGGGAGAGAAACATGTGGAGAGAGGGAAGGAGAGGAGGCAACGAGATTCGGAGGTGGAAACGGTTTTTTTATTTTTGATTTTATATTAATTGGTAATAAAATGAGGTGGGAGCTATTTGAAGCAAGGCATAATATTTATATCAAATTATCAATTGCTTTGGGATTATTTAGACTTCGATGATGTGTTCTTTCTTTATTGATACGAGTTTTTTTACTGAATATTTTATTGAGACTAGTCATTGTAACTTCTTAAGATGGAATTCTATGTCTGAGGTCAGTACTCAGTAGATGTCAACATAAAATCCTAAATTGTTTTTTTTTAACGAATTGGATTTGTATTTTATTGTTTATGTAAGTACATAAACCCACTATTTCCAAAAAAAAATATTGTATCAATTGAAATCAAGTATTATTACACTTTCGTATACGCTCATAAAAATATGTTATTTTAATCTAATTTTTTTGAAGGATTGTCTTTCTTATTTAATAAGATACTTAAATTGAAAATTGGGAGCTAAATGGTAATAGTTTTTCATTAAACTTATTGTTTTGTGTACGCAGAAATCAGATAAAATGGATGAACATTCAAGAAATTTGGATTTCAAAAAAATAAAGTGTTGTGACAGGTAAACGGTTAGGAAAGTGGAGGAGCAAAATCTTGTCCAAATTTCATATAATTTAAATGTTACAAATTTGGAAGAACACCAACTCATCAAAAAACTAGGGATGACAGAAATACTCATACCCCGTGGATCGGACCCTACCCTTACCCCGTGGGTCGAGGGTCTGTTGACTTTGACTGGGTCGAGGGTAGGGTATAGGTATGGATCCATTTTTAGAGGAGGGGTCTAGGGTAGGGTATGAATCTCTGAATTTTTACCCTACCCTTACCCTTTTACCCTATTTTAGAACCTACCTTAATTATACCCTAACTAAACCCTAGTTATTCCCTTATATATATAACCCTACCAAATAATAAAAACAACTTAACTAGTAGGCTGTCGTAAGGTGTGAGTATAGCCACAAATTTCTGTCTCATAGACGTGTGCTAATTCCTGCTTCCAACTGTAGGATTTTGGGCGTACAGGAATAAGGTAATTGTCAAATATTCTTACGTTCTCAATTGAATATATTTTTCTCGCGAAAAAACTTGTTTGTATTAGTTGGTTGTTTCCTTTAGATATATTGATTAGTTTAGTTGCTTAATGCTCGTTATAACAAGTCGCTTGACTCTTGCAAGAAGGACAGTTTTATTTTTTAGCCATACTTTTGTGGTTATTGAGGTTATACTGATTGGTTGTTTCCTTTAGATATACAGATGAAAAAATCTACTTTGTCATCTCAACCAACAGGTGCCTCTGATCATCCAGTGTCTACACCAAAGAGTAATGGAGTTGATAATATAGTTCCATCAGTTTTGGAAGGAGAGAATATTGTACCTCCTTCTGACACGCTATCGGAGTCTGAGAAAGCAGATGATAAAAATAGTGGTGGACGCTCAAAGTCTTCTTTAGCATGGGAATATTTCGAAAAACTTATTGTGAAAGGAGAGTCGGTAGCAGAATGCAAGAAGTGCAAGAAACATCTCAAAGCAAAAACTGGCTATGGAACAACCCATTTATATAAGCATGCACTCAATTATTTCAGTAGTAAGTTTCGGCAAACTAACATGCAACAAATGATCTTGAAGAAAAATGCCAATGATCAGATAACAAATTTTACATTTGATCCAAAGTTTTCAAGAGATGAGCTTACAAAGATGGTGGTGAAACATGAGCTTCCATTACGTGTGGTTGAGTATGGAGGATTCAGAAGTTTTGTGGCTTCTCTTCAACCACTTTTCAAGGTTCTATCTCGTAACACTGTGAAAGACGATATAATGAAGATGTATCAGATTGAAATAAAGAAGACAAAGAAATTGATAGAAGATAACACTAGTCGGGTTGCAATCACAACAGATATGTGGACAGCCGATCACCAAAGGAAGGGATACATGGTAATTACTGCCCATTTTATTGATTCCTCTTGGAAGCTTCAAAAACGAATTCTGAGGTAATATTTTAATCTTCTCAGTTAGTGTTTATAGAATTGAATTCTTTTTGTAAACTAATGTGTTACTTGTTTGGATAATGTTATAGGTTTATTCATGTACCTACTCCACATACAAGTTCTGCATTGGCTAGGGTCTTGATCGAGACTTTACTAGAATGGAATATAGAAAATAAGCTAACAACTATTACCTTAGATAACTGTTCTACAAATGATGCAATGATTCCACTTGTCTTGGATAAGTTGGATAGGGATAAATTGATGAAGAATGGTACATTAATTCATATGCGATGCTGTGCACACATATTGAATCTGATCATGAAGGATGGGTTAGGAATGATCAGTAAGGAGATTGAGATGGTTCGTGATAGTGTTGTCTATTGGACATCAACTCCGAAACGGGTTGAAAAATTTGAAGAATTTGCACGTCAGGTTGGCGTTCTTTGCACGAAAAAATTGAGTTTGGACTGTCAAACTAGGTGGAACTCCACTTATTTAATGTTGAAAACTGCTTTGATGTATAAGGAAGTGTTTCCTCGTCTACAAAAGATTGATGCTTCGTATACTAGCTTGCCAAATAAAGCACAATGGGATATTGCACAAGAGATATGTAACAGATTATCAAAGTTTGCTGAAGTGACTGAGCTATTCTCTGGTACTAGTTATGTTACGACAAATCTCTATTTTCTAAAAATTTGTGAAATAAAGGTGTCATTGAACAAATGGTACATGTCCCAAAATTTGATTATAAAGATGATGGCATCTAGTATGTTGGAGAAATTTGACAAATATTGGAGTGTTGTCCATGAAGTTATGGGAGTAGCAGCTGTTTTGGATCCAAGATATAAGATGACCTTACTTGAGTATTATTTTCCTCAAATATATGAAGAAAGATCAAAATCTCATATGGACCACATCCGACATTTGTGTTATGATTTGGTAAGTGAATACCAACTGCATAGCATGGATAAAAATGAAAAAGATGATGATGATGCAGATTATTCAGGTGAATTATCAAGGTATGATTCTTATGTGAATAGTCAGAAGAGATGCAAGTTGACAGTTTCGAAAAATGGATTGGATTGTTACTTGGAAGAGTTTGTTCTACGCAAAACAGATAATTTTGATATATTACTTTAGTGGAAGATGAATGAGCTCAAGTATCCTATCTTGCATACTATTGCACGAGATGTGTTATGTATCCCTGTATCTAGTGTTGCATCAAAGAGTGCCTTCAGTACAGAAGGTAGGGTAATAAACACTCATCGTAGTAGATTACATCCTGGAACTCTAGAGGCTTTAATGTGTCTTCGAAATTGGTTGCGTGATGCCATGAGCGACGGTAATTTTATAATACTATTTGCTGTTATGTTTAATTATTTGTGAATATGTGTCGCTAATATATTTTTTAACTTGTAATAGAGTTATCAAATATTCTGGAATATGCTTCAATTGTTGATGATATCGACTTGGAAAATTCAGGTATATATAATTCTAATTTAATTTATTAATATACTAAATAATTTATGATTAATTTTTATATATTTATCATATTTTTTATTGTTTTACAGACTCGGTTTGAAGACATCGTGAAGAATGGAACCTCAAAAGACTTATTAAATTGTGCTCTGTCTTCTTATTATTAGTTGAGAATTTTTGTTTACATTGACATGGGTGACTCTGTTTTTTTTTGTGTATTTATTGAATATTGAATTCAGCAATCAGCATGAAAAATATTTAATTTTTTATATTATAATTATACTTAAAAATTAGTATCAATATATTACATTTAATACGAGGGTCGGACCTCTATAGACCCTGTAGATCCTGTGGACCCTAAGAGTAAAGGTATAAATCTAATAATAAAAATTCGTGAAGGTCGAGGGTAGAGTATGGATCCAACTCTCAAAGCTAGGGTATGGGTAGGATCCTATTGATACCCTATCCGACCCTATCCATCGCCATCCCTAAAGTTTATATTAACATACTGCCGTGCTTATCTTATAAAATTAATTGAGCTCGAAATTGCAGAGAATTTTCTATTTGTACTATCCAAAATTTCCTTAAGAAAGTGAGTTTCCAATTACAGTAACTCAAAGGGTTAATCTCTTGTTTAGTTTTATGGACTCGATCGTCTTAATGGAATGAGAATTAAAGGCAAACACTGATCTTCGGTGGACCATTTAGGAAGAATAAGGAAACGCACGTGTTGGCACACTTAATACAGCTTGGCGCCACTCGGCAATCGGCATGGCCTCCTTGTGTTTTAGCGCAAATCTTAAGCACTTTGTATCAATCCCATCTGGCATTTCCTACCAAACCTTCCCGTTGTAAGAAGAAAGAAGAGAAAATGGCTTTGGATTTGGCATAGGGCGAAAGAATTATTTCATATGGTTTGGAGTCAAGAAAACTGTAGCCGGTGTAATTTTTCTGTTTGCAGTAATGTATTTGTCATTTACTATACTATTACTAGTCTGCATATCTTTTTATTTTGGTTTTTGTGTGTTCACATTTTTGCACAAAAAAAAAAGTTTTGTATATTCTTTATTCCAAATTGTTTAATATGATAGCATTCCATAACCAATCCAACATTGTAAGAAAATTCCGAGGCATCCGCTCAGACCCTCTTAAAAATATGAGAATATGCAGACCAAAGAATATCCAATATATAATCGTGATGCAACAAAATATGTAGGTGCACTTTTTCCTCATAACTAATTTATATCACCCAACACAAAATTTAATCGATCGAAAACCAGTTCTAATGTAATTTGAGATAATAAATTTAAATTCCGAAACCACTCCCAAAAATAGATTTGAATTCTGAGATATCTTCTTTATTATGTCTCAACAGAAATTATTGTATTATTATTTGTAGTCCAACCCAATGTAAATTTAAATTAATTATCTACTAAATGATTAGAATATTTTTGTTTTTCTTCATATGAAAGCTAATTGAGAGTCTGTTAACATAATCAGGGCTAACTAAAAATTAGTTTCTAAAAAATTACTAAAAAAGTTGATTGATTCATTCTGACGAATTTTAAAACATTTTGAGCCACACGTAAGGTACGCACGTCCAATTATGATGAGACTTGAAAGAACAAGCACATTTTTTTAGGTATATACCAAACGTAAACGTAATTTGGAACCACATCGCGATTAGTAAACGCATTAAGCACCATTCCAGGAGAAGCTACCAGATGAATGATTTCGTTATGATCCCAACGTGGCGGCTTGTTAGTTATTCTAACCTAAAAATAAGTTTTAAGTTCTCTCAGAGACTTAAGTAATATTAAAGAAAAAAGAGCAAACATAAGCAACAATAATATGATGTTGAATGGGCAATTAGGTCGACATATCAGTCCCAACGCACGTTAAGAGGATAGCAAGGGACACGAGTAGAACAAACAATGGCCTATGTGCCTCTCTAGTTCACCATTAGAAACGTCATGGACACAAAAACCGAAAACCCATAGTTGACTTTTTTCTTAAGGTTTATATTATTAATCGATATGATATATACATAATTACTTTATCATTAAAATTAGATTGCAACCACAAGTATCAATAAAACCCCGCCATAGTTGGTTTGACTTGCTAGCTGTCCTATATAGTCCATCCAAGCCTTAACCCATCAAATATTATCAATATTGTTTAGTAACACTTGTATTCCATTAATTAACTAATTCAGATTAAAAAGCTATTAAGATGTTTGAAAGGTTGCAAAACACTTCCAATATTTAAATGTGATAGCCTGTTGATTATTATCCATCAATATTTCCCAATCATAGGAATAAACAAGAGGCAGAATCCCATAAGACTCGGCAAGCGCCACTCCTCAGATCCTGGACAACTTTTCGCACAGCTTCGATGGTCCAAGAAAACAAAACAAAGACAAAAAGTGATCAATCAATAGCTACTACAACTGAATCTAAGCAGCCAAATTAAAGGCGCTGAGAATGTAGATGCAGTAGGATAAAAAGTTTCCACACTCATTCACCCTATTATAGAATCAACCCAGTATTGTTTGTTACCCTTCAAACCTTGTCACTTCAAGTCAACTAATCCATAAAAAGAGGACATCAATGATCACGAATGGCTCCGGATATTCGACAGGGTGAATTAGCAACGCAAGATAAATAACTATGAGTACGCTTCATCACCATGACCAACAAAGGATATCCAAGTCATACAAGCTCACGTAAGCACAGAGAATTATCAGACATTTAGTTGATCAGTCTCGCCAAGGAGCTGAAGAAGATCATATCTTCAAGATACCAAAATTAACGTGCAGCCACGACAACTCAATGAGAAACTAACCCAGGAACCAATATGATCGTTAAACCAAGAAGATGGTGAAGAGGAAAGCAAGGTATTCCAAATACCAGAATAAAAGCAGGGCTCCTCTTAATTCAGTTCACAACTACAATTCAAGTACATCTATCAGTTGAAAACCGAGAATATTCCATTCGAGAAGATAATGAGAACCAATACCGGGAACAATTAAGGCAGTCTCCATCCAAAATAATTCACTCATGTAAAGTGCCCAAGATGTCCTCGTCCCTATATAAATAGTACCTGCACGACACAAAACTACGCGTTAAGCAAAACATTACAAGCACAAAACAGCAGCAGCCACGCACCGAAACTGATCAATTGCACAGAAAAATGCACTAAGTATACGAATATAAAAAAGAATTGAAACGATTTGAGCGAAAAAGGAAGAATAAGATTACTCTTTATCGGCAAGCTTGACTTGGGTGCCGCCGTACTCCGGCAAGAGCACGGTGTCCCCTTCCTTGAAGGAGGTCGCGATCACCTTCCCTTCGTCGGTCCTCATCCCCGGCCCCACCGACACCACCTTCCCCGAGTTCAGCTGCCACAAAATAAGAGGGATGATAGTACCAAATTACCAAAATGCCACACCAAAGACCCGCTGGAAACACCATTCTTCTGAAATTACCGAAACGCCCTCAGGGGAAAACAACTAATTACCTTGGCGGAGTTCTCAGGGAGGAGGATACCGGCGGAGGTCTTGGAAGGAGGGACAATCTTCTCCACCAGAACCCGATTTAGGGTTGGGACCAACCGCTTAAACATCTTTTCTGGCGAATTACCAAAATGCCCCCCGCTCCTGTTGCAGCTGTCTTATTCGGGAGGACGCCTTTGTGACGAGCTTAAAACGTGTGGAGGAAGGGGGAAGGTAGTTTCCTCCTGTCGAGAGTAGAGCGAGGCTTTTTCTAGATGGTGGAAGAAGGTTCTAGGGTTTAGGGTTTTGAATGGCGCGGTGGGTTTAAGGAATGTTCCTGGGCTGGATCCAGATGGGCTTTTCTTTCCACTCTCCCTCGATATTTCTAGTTCCAGCTATTTTATTTTACTACGGTTTTAAAACATGACACTCAGATTTTTCTTAATCTCTGGGATCGATCAGACTTGAGATTTTTTTAAAATGAAAATGGAACGAGATGTGTGTTATAAATTATTAAAAAATATATATGAGCCTCTTCGAGCCTAGTGGTTGAAATAAAAATAAAATAATAATAAAAATAGAAAAACGTGAGCGGCAGGATTCGAACCTGCGCGGGCAAAGCCCACATGATTTCTAGTCATGCCCGATAACCACTCCGGCACGCTCACATTGATGCTATAATTGTTCAATATCTAATTAATTTCTAAAACTTCTCCAATGAAATGAAGCCACAACGGATCGCGTATATTGTCCTGGGTGTACTACTTACTACATTGAGAAAAAAAGATGACCCATTTTCAGACATGAGTGACCATGTCAATGTTTAATTTACTCATGTGTACGTGGAAACAACAATTAATTATGTATGGGGGAACTAATGACTATGTTAATTATTTGTTATAAAATTTTGTCGTCATTCATCAAATTCGAATTTTGATAAATTAAGTTATTAGATGATTGGATATTATCTGTGTAAAAAGCAAAACGCATGATCAGTAGTCCCCTTGGAGTATAACGGTATTTCTAGAAATTACGCTTGGTGGCTATTTTTGGTGTATATTAATGAATATGAAAAAAAAAACTGTAGCCTCTCAATTGCTACTTGCTGGTAATCCACGAAATTAGTACCCTCAAAACACTCTCATCCTCTAATCTCTCTCTCTTCCCATGCACACAAACATACCCTCGTCCACATTCTTCCTCTCTAGCAAGTCTTCGAAAAACAGAAGAAAAGTGAAACCTAGATAGAGAGGAGATTAGAGATCTTATGTACGTAACGGAATTGGAAAAAACATAAATATTGTTTATTAATTAGGAAAGATTGTACATAATATAAGTGGGGAAGATGGACGTGACGGTGGAATTGGAAGCACAGATATGCCGGCATATAAGGCAAGAGCACTCGGTGGGTGTGTTCAACGGCCAGAGCCCGTTGGATTACGCCACCACTGTCTTCCTCTTCGACGTGATCTTCATCATCCTCCTCACCTGCCTCCTCCGCCTCCTTCTCAAGCCTCTTCGCCAGCCTCGTGTCGTCGTCGAGTTGATTGTAAGTACGTTCGTATTCTAATATGATATCAGAGTGGATTCATACTATTTGTATTATTACACTCACATGTTTAAGTTTCATAGTGTAAAGTCAAATTTGTGCAACTCGTTGTTTGATTAGACCCATGAATTTTAACATGATATCAAAATATATTAACAGATAAATACGAAAATTCTAACATGTGATTGTGATCGATGTTTCTTCAAGGCTGGGCTGATCGTTGGGCCTTCGGTGTTGGGAGGGAGCGACGGGTTCGTGAGCAAAGCATTTCCAGATAACGCGCAATACGTGATATCCAACATTGGAATGCTAGGATCCACATTGTTCATTTTTATGTTGGGAGTGAAGATGGACCTCTTCTCGGTGTCCAAGATGGGGAAGAAGCATCTATTCATGGCGATGGTTGGTGTGGCTGTCCCACTAGTGTCTGGGTCACTAGTTGGCATCGTCACGAGGTCAGCCATGGACAAAGGCCTACGAAACGGCTTCGCCCCCGTGTCCGCGAACCTTGCCGTCACGGCATTCCCCTCGCTCTACATGATCCTCAAGGAGATGAACCTGCTGAGCTCCGAGATGGGTCGGCTCGCGCTCACCTCGGCGCTCATCAACGACATCTTTGGGGTGATCACATGGTTGACGTTCGAGTGCGTAAACCAAGCTGATTCTGGGGGACAGAACGTGTTCCTTCTGATGATATCTGTGATAGTCACCATGGCATTCATTTATATAGTGATCAGGAGGGTGTTGTACCTAATCATCAAGAGGCTTCCCGAGGGTCGCCCTATGAGCCAGACATGGGTGGTGGCACTCTTGCTCATGGTGCTAATGGTGTGTTTCTTGACCGATATGTTCGGGGTCGGGATGGGCAACGGGGCCTTCTGGCTTGGCCTAGTCATGCCAGACGGCCCTCCACTAGGCTCCATCCTCAGCGAGAAGATGGACACGATAGTGATCGAGTTCATGATGCCATTGGCCTTCGCCTTCGTCGGGATGAATGCCAACACACACTCCATGGCAAGCAGCGGTTGGGCTGCCCTGGCTCCTATCTCAGCCGTTTCCCTCACCACTGTCCTCACCAAGATTCTCTCCACCTTCGGGGTCGCGCGCTACTTCGAGGTCCCCTTCAAGGATAGCATAGTTCTCGCGCTCATGATGAACCTTCGAGGACATATGGAGTCCGTTGTCATCCTCCATTTATACGGCAAAAATGTGCTATTTCTCTCCCTCTCCCTCTTCCATATTATTTTTTATACTAACATTTTGGTTTATTTACTAATTGATGTACGTGACACTGTGTATTCCATTAGGGCAGGTGTTGAACGAGGCTACATACACTTTTAGTGTGCTATTTATAATCGTCGCGACGGGCATTTTCGTGCCAGTGATCAGCTTCCTTTACGATCCCTCGAGGCCTTACATGGTCAACAAGAGGAGGACCATCCAGCACACGCCACCGGAGTCCCCACTCCGCATGGTGGCCTGCGTCCAGTACGAGTCTGACCTCGTCGCCATAACCAGCATCCTCGATATCTCTTACCCGACGACCACGAGCCCCATCTCTGTCTTTGCCATCCACCTCGTCGAGCTTCTCGGACGGGCCAACCCGCTCTTCTTCGACCACGACCAGCCCGAAGGCCAGGTCGGGAGCTACAGCGAGTTTAACAACTTGTACCGCGCCCTGGAGATGTACCAGGAGGAACGGGCCGAGTTCCTGGAGCTGCATTGGTACACAGCCATGACAGTGAAGCGGACAATGTACCAGGACATATGCAAGTTAGCCCTAACTCAGAAGGCAGCCATCATCATTGTCCCCTTCAGTACACAAGCCCTCGGGTTTCGACAGGGCCTCGTCACGCATAACATATACAACTGTGTGCTCAGGAATTCTCCGTGCTCGGTTGGGCTAATGGTGGACAAGTCCCAGGAGCGGGTTGCCTTAATCCCCACGGTAAGGGACCCGATGCGGAGGTTCTTACTATTGTTTCTCGGAGGTGCAGACTCGCGCGAGGCCTTAGCCTACGCGGACAGGATCGTCATGAACCCGGAGGTCCTTCTACTGGTGGTGAGGTTCCTCTCATTCAACGGGGAAGGCGACAACGACATCGAGAAGAAGCTAGACGACGGGGTGGTGACGTGGTTTTGGGTGAAGAACGAGAGGAACGAGAGGGTAGCTTACCGGGAGGTGGTGGTGCGAAACGGAGAGGAGACAATGGCAGCCATCCACGCCCTTAACGACGGATCATACGAGCTATGGATCGTCGGGAGGGATCAGGGGGTGAACCCGGTGATCGTCGAAGGGTTGTCGAGTTGGAATCAAAACCCTGAGCTGGGTATCATAGGAGACGCGGTCTCGTCCGTAGATTTTGGAAGCTCGGCCTCTGTGTTGGTCATTCAGCAGCAGATCTTGAGAGGCCAAGGGAAGGCATTGGGAGGAGGAGGTGGTGGTGGTGGTGTTGCTTTGCTTCCCTCCAAGAAGCCTAACCAGACTGTGTGACATCAATTTTTTTTTTGGGATTAAATATTGCTTAGATGATGATGCTTAATTAGATAGCTCATGTATAATACCAAAGGGAGTTATTTTGTGCTAAAAATAGATTTAAATTCTCTTAAGAAAAATCTCAGGTTCATTAATGAAACGGGGCGCAATGCTTTTGTCTATTTTGTAGTTCTGTCCTTTTTTTCTCTTCATTCTATTCCATTTGATGAATTTTTGTGCATATATAGAGTTAAACGTCAACTATATCTTGAACCAAAAAATGTTAACTATATCATGTTAATCAATATCTTATAATAGTTTCATTTTAATTAATTAATTATATTATAACTTTGGTAAGTTGAAAAAAATAGTTGGATTTCAAACTTTAATTCCAACCCATAAACTAATTCTAAACTAGTATACACTTTCTTTTGCCTTGGCCCATCCAAATTTATGCTCAAGAAATCTTGTTACATGGGGTTCAAAACTGTGACAAGTGATGTCATATAGAATTGTGACAGCTGAGGTCGAGCTAGTTTCAGGAAGCAATCGTTGGGTGATGTTGCGATAATTTTTTCTAATTTGTTCGAGACTCATTTTAGATCTCTAATTCCACCTAGATAAATTTACGTGGATCCAAAGTTTTTTTATTGTATAAAAATATGTTAAATATGATTGTGTATAGCTTTGTGACTTATATCTATCAATAAAAATTGTCTTTTTTTCACCGTGACATAGACATTAAGTCAGATCACGTTATATCTAGTTTTCTTATTTTTTAAACAATATCCGTAATCGACAATTAGAGATTCACTATTGACTTATGCTCTGAGCTGCGACGCAAAATATACACCCGATGCCAAGTCAAGAATAGAGCGCAGTTGAATCCTGCTCAAAACTATATGACTAGCATATGATAAGTCGGTAATGGGCCATTTTCTGCATGGTCGAAGGCCTACTATAAATATGGGCCTAACTATAGTTTTAAAAAACGTGGACCGACCAATCGGACCGCATTTCAGACACAATTTCGGGTCCTTTTTATCTTAAAAACCGACAATGGTTATGTTCGGTTCGACCAAAAATTTGTGCATATATATATAATTTTTTTACTCTACATAATTTATTTATCTATATATTTATATATATTTCAGGAAATTACACTAAAATACGAAAGAAATAAATCTCCGATTGGACCAGTTGTATGACCGGTCCAACCGGTTGAACTGGAGACAAACTCATTTCTGGGTCGACCTCCAAGTCGTTTTTGAGAACTATGAGCCTAACACGTGTTTAATGGGCCCCAAACTCCTTACCCCAGCTGGGTCATGTTTTACTAACCCGACGAATTCAATTTGAAGTGACATGCGGATATTAACCGTAGTCTGCTCAAGTTGGACTCGGCGGTACGGTCAGAAGGATCTCCGCAGAATTGGTCCACCGTCTTATTTCCTGCGGTTCAGGCCATAAGCTCCACGACCACGTGGTCGCATCCCAAAGGCAAACTGTCAGCAGCCGAAAAAAAAAATGTATGGACGACAAACGTAATAAATCAGCACACAAAATGGATTCAAACAAATTTAATAATTGGTCTAATAAAAAAAGCGATTGACTTAGCTGCGAAATAATGGTACTTTGGGAGGTCTTTAGCATCCTCGGAAGATATCTTTGTCTGTCTCATTGATGACAAGAAGGGCTATCATACCCAAAAAGTAATAAATTGTCAGTTTTAAAAAATGTAGAGGAATGCCACCTATAAAAAGAAAAAAGGATTAGGACTTTTTCAGTGTCAGCCTTTCTATCTTGGGATCAAAGAAAATTATATTACTTTTACGAGCTGGGCTTTGACAGCGACTGCAATGAAATGGAGAGTGAGGATAAATATGGATCGGGTTCCATTAGAACTATTATATGTAATTCAAAATATTAAGATAATATTTCCTCAAAAAAAAAAAATTAAGATAATAAATATCTTATTTTTTTATATGAACAAATTCAGTTTTGCAAGGCGAACAATGTTATAATGTTTGACGGATAGTCTGCAATGCATTGACCACTATATCAAACCTAAAGAATCATAACTCTCTGATTAGTTACCTAGTTTTAAAAGCACAGTTGGACCCCAAATCATGGCCAACTCCGGGATGGGTTTTAGTCTAAACCATAAACCATAGTACTGTTTCAACTTGTGGTCACCATTGGTACAACCACTGACAGTTTTCATGGCTTCATTATCAAGTCGAGCCAAAGAATATTTTTTCGATTGATTATCTATTGAACTGTCCGAATTGATCAATTTGAATTGGCTAGTCTAGCTAAAACTATTTTAACTTTTTTAAGATTACAAGCGATTAAATTAAGATTATAATGTTTGTATATTATGATTCATGTAACAAAATAAGACAATATTTTTAAATATTTTATCTTTTAATGCTAAATATAAAATTAATGAATTTTTTATTCTTGAAATCTTTCGTCTAACCATAAAAGTTAATTATTAGAAATCCTATTGAGAGCGTGACCTTTTTATTAGTAAGTCTAACTTTTTCTTAAAAGAATCCAATCACTTGATTTCGTGACTATTACACTCTACTGAATACTTACCAAAAAAACAATCTACTGAATAAAATGTTCTTAAACTTTTTACTACTTGTTTTCTCTCTCACGCAATACGTAGAGTTGAAGACTTTTGGTGAAATCGTGGTGGAAGGAAGCCAGCAAATTTTCAGTGACAAACTTTTTTCTATAGGAAGCATGCAATTCTCTGTCCCTCTCTTCCTTACATTTTGGTGAAAAATGTGATTTTGTGCAGGTCACATGATTCATGCAAATTCAAACTTTGTTGCCAAGATAAGGAAATGAATGTCAGCTCGTAAAAATTCAAAATATCGATATCAGAATAAATAAGTATAATGGCTTTAGAGTGAGATCGTTTTTTCTAAGAATTAACTCATGAGATCGTTTTGATACTTTATGAAACAGTGTCATTGTGTTTTTAGCTCTGATTTTCAGAATAGGGTATATTAGACCCTATTTTAGTATATAACTATTTAACCAAAAACAATTCTAAATAAATATGAATCTCTTAATACTTAAATCATTCATCCCGTTATATATTGGAGTGTGACAAATTTCCATTGATTTATCTTATTTTTAAGTTTGCACAATTCTATAATCTGAAAAGACTTCAAAAAATTTAGTACGAAATTTTATTAAGCACAGTTATGTAACTTTACACATAATTTTTGTTCGATAAGACGTGCTAGAAAAATACTACATCACGAGTTTTGTTTGATAAGATATGTTAAAAACATCACAACAAAAGTGGAACATTGTTGAGTCCCTTTATAAGTAATTCACATAGTCATTAATTTTAAAATTTTATATTAAGTATAAATTGGATAAGAAGATTTTTAACTGTGATAAAATAATGGATGCCGGCGAGAGCACTGATATAAACACTCGTGGCCTTTCTTTTAAACTAGTTCAGATTCTACCTCTCACTTCAAACCCTAGCTATACTCTCTCCTAGAACTACAAATATCACTTCCACCACTATTTCACTCCCTACTTGCACTCGCCCGGCATCACTTTCCACCTTATTGCACCAAATCTTCACGTGGGTATGGATTTATTAATACCATCTGTTTCTGATTTTGAGATTTAGGCGTATATTTTTTCCGTTATTTGCACGTATATCTCCTTAATAATTAGTTGCACTTACCCTCAAGTTCTAAACGATTGTAGGAACAAAATCGGATTTTGACTGCTCAAGTTACTTCAGCTTTGAAGCTAATTCATGCTAGTTAGAATTCGAAAATATGAACTTTAATACGTATGGTGTGTCTTCTTATAAGTAAAATAATATACAAGTTTGCTTGAAAAAACAGCTTAATTAATGCTTTTATGCTTCGGTTAGGTGGTGACCAAAACATGGAAACCTATAAAGAAGGAGTACAGGCAGGAGAAACATTTTATGAACAAACTACGGTCGTTGGCGGTGGCTTTAATATTGCTTACAACAACGACAACAACAACAACAACAACAACAACAACAACAACAACAACAACAAC